>PVKM010005563.1:0-47384 GCA_004027735.1 Carollia perspicillata
AGCAGAAGAGCCACAAATACTCAGGGTGAAAATTTCTTTTTAACTTCTTCCCCAGGAGAGGAAAATTAGTGTAAGAATCGAATGGGTCATTAGACCACAGAGAGGAGGAAGAAGAGCAGAGACTTTGCTGACATCTCCTGGTTTCTGAAACAGTGAACTGTTGATCCGTGCCTGCCTTCCTGCCCCTCTCGAAATAATGGCACTTGTTCTATGGTAACGAAGGCCCCTACTCTCCTCCTTTTGGTGGCTCCCTAGTTTTCAGGGATTGCAATGAAACATATATCGCCCAAATAATATTAACAGTATTGTTACAGCGCCTAAAAATGCACACAAAGAAAACAGTTCACCTTACTAGGTTTTATTTTCTTTTATAAAATTTGCAAACAGATTTTCAATGGCACTCGAAATAAAGAACAACATCTAGTAAAGATGGTCTGCTTTGTTGCTCTAAACATAAAACTAATTTTCCTCCCCCAAATATCAAAATCCCAAATCTAACAATTTGGAATATGTTAGAATATGTTTGGAATATCTGTGGGAAAGGCCAAAGGGGCCATAATCCAGCCACAGCAGCATACTCCTCTGATAGCCGTGTCTGCTTAGTGACACCCTGGGGCGAGTATTACCCGATGCTACCCTTGTGCCATCGTTCAGACTAACATCTACTCCTCTGAGAACACTTATCACACTGTTTGCAATTATTTGTTTATCTGTCTGTCTCTCCTCCTAGGTTGAAAAGTCCTGGAGGGCAGAGGCTCTATCTGATGCATTGGTGCAAGAGACTGAATGTCTTAGATGCTTGTTACCAAGTGGTAAGGTCACCTTTTTATTAACACTATAGATTGCATAAATAAGTAAGAGCCCTGTTTCACTGGCAGCAGCCTTCCCCTACTTCCTGATGTCCCCTGGCCTCTGCAGTGCTCTCCGAGCATCTCACAGTGTCCTATGTTCATGGTGCTCAGTTCAGGTGAGTCTGTGATGCTCCCTCTGTCTCACCTTCATGAGGGTCTTCCCTGAGTTCCCACTGTTATCTTCCAGCAGGTTCAGAACCACCCACTGCTACAGCATAGGGGTTACAGTGGTGACACTTTCCTCCCCTAAATGGGGGACATTATGGCAGAAGTGAGGGGGAAAATGGTATGAAATTGAAATAAAATTGAAGAGTCAGTTGGGAGCTAGGCCTGCAGACAGAGCAAGTAGTTTGGTTTTTAGTCCAAATGCAACAGGAAATATTACTCAAACAGAGTCATGATTTCATAAAATTTATGTAAAAGATCACTCAG
Organism: Carollia perspicillata; assembly: GCA_004027735.1. NCBI lineage: Eukaryota > Metazoa > Chordata > Mammalia > Chiroptera > Phyllostomidae > Carollia > Carollia perspicillata. The sequence goes on from PVKM010005563.1 coordinate 1,284, forward strand.
CTGAAAAACTAGTGGAGTAGTTCAGCAATAAGTTAAGCAGAGACACCAGTGGGAGATGACCACAACAGCCTTTGAGGCTGGTGGAAAACAGTGGGTGTGCATTGGAGATAAAACTGATGCAACTTCATGAGCAGTTATGAATATGGAAGAATAGGGACGAATTCTATTTGAATCCCACCTTTCAGTTGAATAAATGAGTGGGCGAAGGCACCAGTTCCTTAGAAGGGGGAAATTGGTGAAGAAATAGGTTTGGGGCCAAATCAAGTCTTCTTTTTAGATGTTGAATTTGAGATGTCTATTGGATATCCAAGTGGCCATGTCAAGAAGGTAGTGGATATGCAAGTTTTGAGTTTAATGAAAAGGGCTAGAGATATAAATTTAGGAGCCAGCAAAATACTGATAGAGATAGAGGAGATAGAGATAGAGATAGAGATAGAGATAGAGATAGAGATAGAGATAGAGATAGAGATAGAGATAGATAGATAGAGAGGGAGAGAGAGAGAGAGAGAGAGAGAGAGAGACGACAGAAGAGAGAAGGGCCTACAACCAAACTCTGAAATAATTGAACTTGAGTGGACAAGAAGGACCGGAAAAGAAATCTGGACAAGAGCATGTACTTATGGAGGAGGAGACCTGAATGGAGTGGTATTTTAGAACTTGGGAGAGAATTTCAAGAGGGAAGACATAGTCAAGTGGAATGTGAGAAACTTGCATGAGAAGAGAGAAGTGTTCATTGTTTTCTTCTTCAACCCAGCTTGAGGCTACTTCCAAGGCTCTCATTTCATATTCTAAGGTAGTGGGCATGGCCCTAACACAGTGGGCATAGCCCTGTGCTAACAGGGCTAACACATTGGAAATTCATCCCACGTTGATGAATTTCCCAAGGTGTGTTTTCTTTGGTTTTAAATAACATAGCATGCAGGACACCCACATCCTAGTACAGCCTGAACTACAAAGAGACCTTCCTTCTTTTATCCTAACGTTAGGACCATGCCTGAATGTCCTTCTGTCCTCAAGAGAAACAAAGATCTACTGGCACAGGATATGCTGGAACCATAGAGAGAAAAAGCATATTCCAGCTGCTCAATCTCTAAAAAAATAAAAAGAACAACAACAAAAGAAGAAAGTCAACAAAAGCTTTGGCTCAACCATAGGTAAAAATTTACAATTACAGAAGGCTTTTGTTCTCATTCTAAAACATGGTATTATTCTCATTTCCCAGCTTTAGCTCTGAATAATGAGTGTGTGTTTGCTTTGATTTTGGTAATTAAAGAGTCCACCCAGGTTGTTTATTCTGAACGTGGGAACAATCAGACCCAAAGGTGACTGGATTCCTGTCTCTGGCTCTTCTGCTGAGTTTGAAAATGACAGTTTTTGCAGCTTCAAGCCATGTTATTTCCTAAGATAGTGCCCGGAGTCTAGTATGTAATCAGTTGCTATTTGTTGAGTGAATGAGTGAACAAGGAGGCCAAGTGATGAAGTGGGAAAAACACTTGATTTAATTAGAAGATCTGGATTCTTGGGAAGGTCATTTATACTCTCTGCACCTGAACATTCTCAATGTGCCACCTTAAAACCCAGGAGTTTTCAAGTGATGTGTTGAAAAGCACAGTTCAACAGTCGAAAATAATTAAAACAAATCCTATTAATTTCTCACATCTCTCAAATGAATTTAAGAGTGATGTAAATACACTGTCCATAAAATACATTAAGACCCTCTTCCGTCCCACGCTGCAGTGGCTCCAGTATCTGTCTCCGTCACCGCCTCCTCTAGCAAGAACTCCTCTTCCCTCCTAACTGTAGCTGCTGGGACTTTCTCTCATCCCACCTAGTCCATCCTCAGCACTTCAGGTTGTGCCTTTTTTCTGGAAAGAATGCTACGTCATTAGTAGGGGAAAGAAAGAGCAACATTGAACTTGCACATAGCGGGTTAGTAGGGGCAGTCTGGAAGAGAAGGTTAGTCCTGGATGACTCCCAAGTTAATAGTTTTTGCAGCATCACATATGCAAAATGCCTACTCCCTGGGATTGTTGGGAGCATTAAATGAGACCTGTATGTGTCACTGTAAACCTCCCACAGTACCTGGTGTCATTGACCTATGCTACACAAGTGTTATCTAGTACCCTAAGTGCAAACTCTTTGATTTCATTCTCTCAAAAGATGTTTTATTTTTATAATAAATGTGCACCTGCTTTCTTTTTAAAAAATAACTTTCTTGTTTAAAGAGTAATCAGCCATTATTTTATCTTTTTAAAAAAGATTTTATTTATTTTTTTTTAGAGAGGGGAAGGGAGGAAGAAACATCAGTGTGTGAGATACATCAATCAGTTGCTTCTCTCATGCTTCCAACCTGGGATCTGGCCTGCAACCCAGGCATGTTCCCTGACTGGGAATCAAACTGGCGAACTTTCTGTTTGCAGAATGGCACTCAATCCACTGAGCCACACCAGCCAGGGCTAAAAATAAATTTCTTAACAAGGTAAAAGCAAATTGATGTCCTCCTAACAAGAGAGCCAATAAAAGTGTCTAGGAGAAGTTTTAGATGCATTATTAAGAAGTTTTTCGGTGTCAGCCATGCACATAGCACAGTTGAGAGTAATGAAAAACCTGTGCTTTTACCATACATTTCAAAATAATTTTAGTTACCATGTGAATTTATTGAGTATACATAGTACCTTTGATGAGCAATTGATTTAAAGGAGCCAGAGTCAGAATTGTTTCTTAAGTAAAATTCAATGATAAAAATCTGAGAATGCTATTCTTTACATTAAAAAAGGGATTTTTAAAAAATAAAATCACTGATTTCATGAGTATTGTTGATTCTCATAATAGACAGAGTAGAAAACCTGTTCGATTCTGTATTAGTTCTCTATTTTTGCACAACAAATTAGTCTAAAATCTAGTTAAAACAATAGACGCTTGTTTATTCATGGTTTCTGTGGGTCAGGTATATGGGAATGGCTCAGCTGGGTCGCTGTGGCTTGAATTCTCCCATTGCAGTCAGACTACCAACTGGAGTTTCCATCATCTGAAGGCTTGACTGGGGCCAGGAGTCTGCTTTCAGGACGGCTCATTCTCGTAGGGCTGCTAGCAGGAGGCCTCAGTTCCTCGTAGTGTGGACCCCTCAGGGCTGCTTGCAGGTCCTCATGACATGGCACCTGGCTTCTCCCAGATGGAGTGATCTGAGAGAGAGTGAGGGAGAAACCACACTGCCTTTTATGTTCTAACCTTGGAGGTCATGCCCTGTCACTTCTACACATTCTATTTGCTAGAAGTAAGTTGCTAAGCACCACCCACAATGAAGGGAAGGACAATTAGACTCCACTTTTTTGACAAGATGAGTATCAAAGAAATTTGTGGACATATTGTATAACGAGTGCAAGTTATTTAGCATAAATTGCATTTTTAGTATTTATGTTCCAAACAAAATATACGTTTTTCACAATAGCGATCTCTATTTATATTATTGGGTTCTCAGAACACAGTATGTAAATCTTTTTATTGATTAGGAAGAAATTGAGTTCAGAAGCATAAGTAGCTTCTTTCAGGTATAGACAAGTTCAGTGTCCAAATTTAGACTTGGATCTAGATTTTCTGATACATAAGGTCTGTCCAGAAAAAGTCCCACCATTGCCAATGTAACAAGAACAGCTTGAGTGACATTGACATAACCTGGCAGCCAAGGAGAGTGGACTGGAATGCACTTGCAGGAACAATGACAGCTTTATCATACTAGCCATTGCGTGAGCATGTGTACTGTGTGGCCTTCATATTCAAAATGACTGAGCAAGTAGAGCAATGAATCTGCATCAAATTTTGCATTAAGTGTCAATATTCCTCTGTGGAAACTACCCAGATGATTCAGAAGGCCACAGCTGTGGGCAACTGGTGATTGGCAGTTTCATTATGACACTGTGCCCACTCATGTGTCATGGCTCTCATGCAGAATTTCTTGGCAAAACATCAAATCACCCAGGTGATTCAGCCTCCCTACAGCCCAGATTTGGTGCTCTGTGACTTCTGGCTTTTTCTAAAACTAAAGTCACCTTTGAAAGGGAGGAGATTTCAGACCATCAATGAGATTCAGGAAAATAGGATGGAGCAGCTGACAGCGACTGGGAGAACTGTGTGAGGTCCCAAAGTGCCTACTTTGTCGGGGACTGAGGCGTGATTGTCCTGTGTACAATAGTTCTTGTATCTTGTATCTTCTTCAATAAATGTCTCTATTTTTCACAGTACATGGCTGGATATCTTCTGGACAGACCTGGTATAATTCTGTATGCAGTCATCTCACATCTAAATAATGATAGTAAAAACGGGACTCCTTTGCTCTACTGTAACTGGCTTTTCCAACTTTTGTCTTCTTACATGATCTCAAACATCTGGGTTTAAGTTGGAAACATCTCATTAAAAATCCAGAGGTTTCCAAATATAAAAAATATAATATAAAATATAAAAAAAGCTATTCAAACTCTTTGGTAAATAAGTAATTCTACGTGCTGAATGGCTATTCTGTTAAAGACTTAACTCTCCAATGTACGTTATTTTATGTGGAAAGTTTCTAATGTAATCAAATGTTAAATTGGAAGTTTGTACTGAGGCAATAAGACATCACAGATAGCACCTAGCAAGGTGAGGTATGAGACAGGGCACTGAGATGCAAAGACTGAAAGAAAATGTCTAGAAACTAATTTCACAACTCTGTGCCCTTCTTCCAGGGTCCCCTCACCCAGGTTAGTCTGTGGGGAGATAAGGAGGGTTTTTGATTAAAGCAATCAAGCAAGGAGGAGTTTCAGTGGGATCAAGTAAGGTAGTTAAATGTCTTCTCAGGCAGAAGGAACAAGGAATGGTCCCTGGCTCCAGACTATAAGACATGACCTAAGAAAACTAGAAAAATCATGGAGGATTGACCAAAAAAGAAAAATATAAGAGAAAAAGACATGGATAAATAGTGTGGTGATTGCCAGGGACAAAGGGAGGAGGAGAAAGATGGTAAAAGGGAGATAAATGGTCATGGGAGGAGACTTGACTTGGGGTGGGGAACACACAGTGCAGTATAAAGATGATGTGTTGTGAAACTGTGACCTGAAGCCTGTATAATTTTGTTCACCAGTGTCACCCCTATAAATTCAATAGCAAGGAAAAAAAAGTCATGGAGATTTTCTAAAGTTTTCTCCAGGAACAGTAAAATAGTAATCCCACAGAACAGGTTTAAAGGAGTAGTGAAAAGTAAAACTAAAGAAGCTTTTATGATTAACTAGCCTGTTTAAAATGTATCATAGGCATTTCCTACCTTTTAAACAGTGCACGGTGAGTTATTTAAAAAGGGTAATTTACCTTTAATGTTATCATGGGCAATGCAATAATGAAAACACTTGAGCTCATATACAACACTGTTTTAAAAAATAATCAATATAGTGAATCCCAAGGTTTATGGTGATATATGAGGTAGTCATTCCAAAGTCACCATTTTTATAAACTTATTTCCAATTTTCCTGCCACTTTGTTTAGTTTCTGTATTGTTAGTTTTCACTTCTCTCTTTTTTCTGCATGCTTGTCTATTTTATTTTCTTTCTCCTTTTAATTGATAGTTGGTGGAGAGATAAGCTTGTTGGCATTGTGAGTTAAATAAGATTAAATAAGACCTTGATCTTGTTTTTCTTTGCTTGCTCACCAAAGTTCTACAGAGAAGGTTGATGGAAAACTGGCTTATGGATACAGAGTTTTGACTCAACTTATGTATTCGGTAAACCACAGAGACAAGTACACATTAGGTAGTCACTAATATTAAGTATTTGTTGGAGAAATTTGCCTTTATTTTTAACAGGATTTTTCTCTACATGGTTTTTATTAATTAGTTGATACATCAAGTTCATGTTGCATGCCTACGATGTGTCAGATGCTGAACTTGGATCACTTAATGCTAGCATGCATTGAGCTGTTTATTCAACTGCTTCTATTCAATTTCCTGTGCTTAATCATAAACATTGTTTCTTGTAATTCAAACCAAAAATGGACTTTCCATATTATTATTTATTTATTTATTTGAGATTGATTTATTTTTCCACTTGTTTATGCATTCACTGGTTGTTTCTTGTATGTGCCTTAACCAGGGATCAAATCCTCAACCTTCACATATCGGGATGATGTTCTAACCAACTGAGCTACCCAGCCAGGGCTGGATTTTTCATGTCTTTTAAGAAAGGCCAATCTCTTATGACACTTAAACAGATGAAGAAGCAATGGATTAAGTATCAGACGGAGAATGAATTCTAATCCCACAAATGGCAGAGAATTTGCTGGGTGGCCTATTAGTAATAAAACTAAACACTTTAATACAAAGTTTAAATTTTCCCCATTGTTTTAATAACTATCTTCATATTGTACTCCCACAACAAATTTCTGAATGAGATAAGACAACAACTCTGAACTCTGTTACAAGTGAGGTTAGGGATCCTACTGGCTGAAAGCTAGTGGCCCAGGTGGGGCTAGAGCTCATCTTTATTCTCTGAAGTCCAGTCTTTTCTCTTAAATTGGTGCTATCAACACCACTCCTTACTGCCTTAATTTCTGCTTATGTAGTATTGGGTTGACGCTGATGCAGTGTAAATTAGGTATTTGGAGATGCGACTGAACATCCTTACAGCCAATGGTTTCCTCAGGACTTGAAATGTATCATCAGTGCCTCTGTTTTGGAACCAATGCATTTCTGACTTTCCGTTCTGTTTAGTGAAAGAGTTGAGATACCAGGAGCGGAACTGGAGTTCAAGACTGACTTCTGTGCATTGAGTCCTTGGCAGCAAACCTCTGCCCTTCGCATGCCAAGAAGCTGAGGAAAAGCCCTCAGCAGCCAAAGACTCCATGCTTTGGGAGGAGTTACTCCTCACCTCTGGGTCCTTATAGAGATCTCTGCTGAGGCAACAGGGAAGGGCTGACGCTGGCTCCTAACTCCCCTAGCTTCCAAAGTCCTGGCTTTCACAGCAGAGTGAAGCCACAGGGAAAAGAGAATTTCCCAAAGAAACTGTGGTGTATCCAGACAATGAAACGTTATTCAGGGCTAAAGAGAAAGAAGCTATCAAGCTATGAAATGACATGGAGGAAACTTCACTGCATACTACTAAAGCAAAAGAAACCTATCTGAAAAGCCTACATACTGTAGAATTCCAACTCTTCGACATTCTGGAAAAGGCAGAACTATGGAGCCAGTAAAAAGATGAGTAGTTGCCAGGAGCTTGGGGTAGAGGGATGAATATGTGAAGCTTAGAGGAGTTTTAGGGCAGTGAAAATACTCTGTATGATCCATAATGGTGGATGCATGTCATCATACTTTGTCCAAACCCATGGAATGTACAACACCGAGAATGAACTGCCATGTAAACTGTAGACATACAGGCTATGGTGACACTGATGTGTCAATGCCGGTCCATCATTTTAACAAATGCACCACTCAGGGGGATGTTGTTAGTGGGGAAGGCTGTATATGTGTGGGAGCAAGGGATAGATGGAAAATCTCTGTACTTTCCTCTTAATTTTCCTGTGAACCTGAAATTGCTCTAAAAATATAAAGTCTTTACAAAGACAGAGTTTGCCTGCCCTAGTGGTGTCCCATTTTCCGAAGCTCAGATTCCACCTAGGGAGCTGTTGGGCTCCCCTTTCTGGTCAGCACAGGAAGTCAGTGATGAGTAAGCCATCGAGGCTGGAACACATTTTGGGTTTGCAGCCAACTCCTGCATTTTCCTCATTGCACATATTGTGTTGGGACAATGGTCTGATCAAATGTTTCCTAGTTTTATTGTGGACTTTCTCTCTAATGAATTCTGCTCTGCCAGCTCTAAATAAAGAAGATGCTAAAAACGTGACACACTACAGATGGGTCACCCACATCTGGGCTTTTCATTTTAAACGCTGGTGGGGGTGGGGAGGAGAGTAAAGCAAGATGTGGCTGGCTGTTCTTATAAAAGGAGTGGGGGTGGGGTGGGGTAAAGAGATGAGGGAGTAAGATTGAATCATCCACCATTGTTATTGAATGACAGACGTATCCATTGGGACTAATTATGATAATGATCCTAGTCCATAACTGACTCAGAGATTGAGTGCTCCTCTCTATGCCAAGTTCTCAAATTTGGGCACCTGTATTGCACCTATGAAGTTGGCATTTACCAAAGAAACCATGTACAGATGGATATTTGCATGTGAAAACTGGGTAATTGTGTGTGGGTGTGATCAGGAGCTTCTGTGCACAATTATCAGCCTTTCCTTGACATGTTGGGAGCAGTTTCTGGTCTTTGGAAAATGAGCCTGCAATTTGCTGGTGCAGATCTGAGGTCTGTGCATGTATGAGATATATACCCACATTTCAGAGAGTAGCTCTGATGTGTTGTTATGTATGTGCTCGCCAGGACTGTGACTTAGTAAGAGTTCAGACTGTACCATCAAATGGAACTGGATTCAAATGCCAGCTTCACTGTAGCATTAACCAAGGTGAGTCAGTGGGAAAGAGGGGAGTTTGTTTGAGAAGTTGCAAATAACTGAATATGCTTGAGTATTGGTTCTGAGGGGTATGGTAGCAGATTCATGTAAGTCCCTAAGGAAACTAATAGTTGGAGGAGTGAAGTTAAATCTGTGCAAAGTAGAATTTGAACTAGGACTGTCCCTTTGAACTGTCTTGTGCTCTGCTCTCTCCTAAGAGTGCTCAGTGGGCACTTGGTGAAGATAGATGGGGTCCAAAGGACAAAGATATCTATCTGTCCAATGTCCCCTCAAGATTTTCCCTCTTTTGCATATGAGCCATAATGGGTCCCAAGGAGAAGAAATCTTTAAGCCCAGTATTAGAGGCATGTGCACAATTTTCGCAGCCAATAATTCCTGTGGTCAGCACTGAGGATCGTAAAGCCACAAGAGCCAGATGGAGTATGTCGATCTCCTACTTCGTATTTGACTGTGCCTTTGTCTGACCACTTTGCCTGAAGTGCTCCTGTCTTTCTTGTTATTTTTATGTGTTCTACACTTTTTTTCAAATGCAGATCAAAGTGTACCTTTTCCTGAAAAAAAAAAAACAAACTACCCCATAAGTGAGGTACCATTCCTATCTGCATTATATGGATGAGGAACTGAGCCACAGAGAGGTTTAAGGCTGATCAAAGATTGTAGAACCAGAAAGTGACAGAGCAGCAATGTGAATACTGGCAGCCTGCCTCCAAAAACCTGTGCTCCTAACCATTACACCATGCACCTGCTCAATTAGAATAGTCCCACTTTTATATTTATAAAACAAGCTCTAAGGCCCCTTGGTAGTTTTAAAGCCTGTGGTGGAGCTAGACACTCAATGCACTCAGTGAATTTTTTCACAAAGAAGATGAAGAGTTTGTTCTGGCCCTGTATTGATCACAACCAGCCTTATGTTGAAGGTGCATTTTGACGTTTGTATGACGTTACTAGAGAAATTCAGTCAACAACTGGGAGCGATGGGGGACTGTGGGCCTTGCAGATTGTTATCAGCTGGCTGCAGACAATGGACCAGGCCAAAGTAGTTCTTGGCAGAGGAGCAGCAAAGCCCAAGGGAAAAGTGACATTATTCGTGCTGTGTTGTAAGAGATGTTGCAGACCCACATACCCATTTTGGTGCAACTCCAAGACGTATTTTCTATTGTAGCTCTGGGGTTTTTCCTAAAATCCTACTTGGTTTCCCATGGTCTCTTTTCCCCTTCTGCAGCATGCTTCAGGAAATCAATCTACTTCTCTCACCTTCGGAAGGGGCCACCATCCTTTAGAGTTTGTTGCCTTAATGCCCTCCAAAGACAGACATGAAGGGCCTTTTTATTTTTAAGGTTTCTACTGATGATGACAAAGGGAAAATAGGATATCAGAAAAATAACAAAGATGGAGAAGCAGTATATAGTTCAGCACCTTACAAAGTCTTCATTGTCTTGATCCCTTGGATACACCTTTAAGCTCCACTTGGGATCATGAATGGGAGCCTCCAAGGTACCCGGTCTTTTCTGAAGGTTGAGCTCACCAAATCTTCTCACAGTCTTTGATTTCTCCCTTAGTGACATCATAGTGACCGTTTCCTTCATGTGATTCATTCTCAGCCTGAATATGCAGCCTATCTCTTGGTTTCCAGTAGGCATTTGACTTTTCTGGAGACCTCTAGAGTAAGTTACACTGACTGGAGTAGTTGACTATTGCCCCGTGGGTCTTTTCCTGCACTCACACGAGCCTGCTGTGGGCAGGAGCCATCTTTCTGCTCTCTGACTCCCTGTCGGCCGATGGGTTCATTGCCCAGAGCCTGTACTTGTTGTCTACACAAACAATGTCTATGTAGTCTATGCCTTGACTTGGGGCTTTACCATTGAAAGGCACCTAATTCTCTGATGACAAATTTACACTTTTATCCTTAATCGTGAACAAGGACCTTTAGGGAGTTGTATTTTCTTTTTTTAATTTAAAAGCCATCTGGAAGTTTTATGCTAGCAAAATACAGGAATAGACAGGTAGGTTAAGCTAGCCTGGTCAGCGTGAATGTCTGCTTGGAAGTGGCTTACTAGGATTTGCTGTCTTGAGTAAGGAAACAAGGAATTCCTGGGGTCAAAGGAAACCCGAAGATTGGGGAGGAGCTGCAGGAAGAGAACATAATAATGTTGTCACTGTTTTTACATAATTCCATGTACTTGATGATTTGGTGTCAGAAAAGCAGCAGGACACAGCTGGGAAGAGGCAAGGAAGAAGAAAGTGGGTCAGAAGATTGAGGGAAGGAGCAGCCAGGTTGGAGAGGCAAGGTTAGGGACCAAGCATCACACATGGGTTGGGAAAGACAGCATTTCATGAGGCACAAAAAAGGGAGAAGTGATTAAAATATGACCACATACCAAAAGGATGTCAAGTGAAAGCCAAGAGCCGTGTGAAGAAAATAAGGAATATCGGTCCCAAGATTTGCTCTTCTCTCAGTATGGGTGGCCTTTCCTGTTTTCTTGTCTGCACTTCCTCAAGCAGTTGTGAATGATGAGGCCACCCAACAGAGACAATAAGTCCCCCAAACCTCACTGTTGTTACAATGTTTTCCAGCTAAGAGATTTCTTGACAATATGGGGCAGAGGATTGTAGGAACTGTTCCCAGCAGACCACCATGAGCTTCTCCTGGAAGAAGCTGCTTTGGAAAGATACAAGATTTAGAGCAGATTATGATAATAATCATCATTAGTTGGCAATCATGGAGGATTGCATGTATAACACTAAAACTCTTATGGTGCTGATGATTTATTCTATGGGAAATTGGCATTGATTCAGAAGACAGTGATTCTGAGCATTCTGCAGTCAATTCTAAAACTGTAATTTCAACAATTTAACATACATGCCCACTAAAAATTATGTCAAGAGTACAGTAAATGAAATAATAATAATAATAATAATAATTAATAATAATAATAATAATGCAATTTGAATGTGAATTTATTATCTGCTCAGCACAGGGTCTTTAGTCCATGAAGACCCTGGCATTGACATTGACATGGCCTATTATACAGATGATTACATGGTAATGCAATACAAAGTAGAATGTACTTTGTAGGTTTCTCATTAGTATCATGAGATGTCCATTAAGAATATGTAAGACCAGTTAAGTGTTTGTCCAGTGTCTTTTCACTTAAAAAGGTCTAGGTTTTGAGTTGGTCCATGTCTGCCTCATTAGGATCAACATCTTCTCCAGGGTCCTTCTGATACGTGGTCTCCTGGTCCTCTCCTTAGCCAGTCTCCTTCTTTTTAACACAGAGGCCCTGTCCCTTATTTCAAGCTCTAAATTAGTCTTCATGTTGCTTTGGGTGCCTTATACCTCATAATCTGTTTTGGACGTGTGGTCCAGCTCTGAATGACTGCCAGATTCTCTTTCCTGCGTATCTCCACCTAGAATCCCTGGACCTTCGACTCAGAAAGCTACCTCTTAATTCCCTCCTTATCCAATCAAAAAGCTGGGTGCTGGCTTCTCTCTGAGCAAGATGCTCTCTAACATTGGATCCTGCGGGGAGGTCCATGGAAGTTGCTTTTTAGAATTTTTATTTTATAATATTGTGATATGTATATAGTTTAAAATTCAAATGAAATTCTTACTAGGGTTAAGATTCAACCCCACCTTCCACTTTCAATTCTTGATACCTTGAAGCAAACATTTTCCACTCTTTCAGATGTTTCTTCTTCTATATTTTGTTATATGTTTATGTCTCTATAATCTGATTTTCAGCTTCCATACTACTTATTGACTTTCTTCTATGAAAAACAATTATTTATCTCTTTGCACTTACAACAAACACACACACTCTCACACACAGCACATTCTTTCTCTCCTCTAATTTTCCTAATTTCATTATGTATCAGCTATCTACTGTTGCATAACAAATTACTGTAGAAGTTAGTGCCTCCCTATAACAAGCACTTATTCTCCCACAGATCTTACGGGTCAGGAATTTGGGGGTTCTGGAGCCGGAGTATCTGATTTCAAGGCCATTCGTATGGATAGTCCCTTGGTGTTGATTGGTGGTCAGATACCTCATTCTTCTCTATTTGGGCCTTTCTACGGGTTGCTTGAGCATCCTTCATGACATGACAAGCAGCTTCCCCAAGAATGAGTGCTCCAGAAAAGTGTAAGCCAAAGGCCTAATGTCTTTTGTGAGCTAGCCCCAGGGCCATATGCCATCTCTTCTAATTCCTTCTATTCATTAAAAGTGAACCACCAAGGGAAGACCATTATTAAGAGAAGGAAGGTCAAAGAATTTGTGGATATATTTTAAGATCACCTCAAATTCTTCAAAACTTTTGATTAAATAATACAGGGGTGGGCAAAAGTAGGTTTACAGTTGTGAGCATGTGAAACAGAGTTTATTCTTGTATTGTTATTTATTAATTGTTTTATTATTTTCCATATGAACAACTGTAAATCTACTTTTGCTGAACCCCTGTATTCTTTGATTATATTATTGTGACTATTGTATTAGTCTTGTACTTTTGCTGCAACAAAGTACCACAAACTTAGTGGCTTCAAACAATACAGATTTATTTTTTTACAGTTCTAGAAGTCAGAGGTCTGAAAAGTCTGAAACGGGTCCTTCTGAGCTACAGTCAAGGTGTTGTCAGAGCTGTGTTCCTTCTGCAGGCCATAGAAAAGATGTTCCTGCCTTTTTCTGCTTTTAGATGCACCTGCAGTCCTCAGCTTGTTGGCTCTTTTCATTTAGAAAGCCTGCAATGATGGGTCGAATCTTTTCTCATGTTGTATCCCTCTGACATCTGCCTCCCTCGTATCTCCTCTGACTCTACCCCTCTGCCCCGCTCTCTCACTTGTGATTACACTGGATCCAGCCAAATCCTCCAAGATAATCTTCCCATTTCGAGATTAATTTAATCGCATCTGCAAGTCCCTTTTGTCATGCAGATAACATTCACAGGTTCCAAAGGTTAGGACATAAACATCTTTGATGGCCATTATTCTCCCTAATCCAACTATGTCAATAGTGCTCTCTGTATTATACTATAATGTGTGCTATAATAAATCACAATTATAGTTCCTTTCTGTACAATTTTAATTTTCTTTGGAGAAAATAACTACCACTTTTCTCCCACCCACTTATTTTTTTAAATATTATCATTAACTTCCCCCTATGCTGTCTGATGGAGCTGGCAATCTCCTAGTTCCCAATCACTCCACTCTTCTTTCAGCTTTATCTTTCTTTTCTTGGCACCACTCCTCAAGAGCACTCTGTCTTCTCCGATTTGGAATTTTGCTCATTTTGGACACAGCATAGCTGTTTTCTAGGGAATTCTCTTCACTGTCATCCTGGGATTTTCTTCTGTTTTGTTCCCAGGCTCTTGTGTTCCTTTCCTTATTTGGTTAATTTTCCCATTTTACTGAACCATATCTCTCAGTGGCCTCCTGAGCAAGAATACACACGGGGGTGCTAAAAGCTCTCCAATTGTCATTCCAGGACACTGTGCCCTAGAGACTGGCATTTATGGAGACTTTGTCAGTAGGCTTCTTGCCTTCTGTCTTCCAGTTGACTTTGGTCCATGGAAATGATGAAAGTTGAGTGGGAGGAAAAGGAAGTAGTATTTACTCCCCAGTCTATTCTTGTCGAGCTGTGAGCTGGTGGTGACCACAGCTGCTGTCGGGTGGTTGACTCCTATAGCTGCAGCTGTCTCTCCAGGTCCAGGAGTGATTCCTCCCTTTGTGCCTTCAGCACTGAACTTGGTAACAGCTCCCTGCTCTTGCCAGCTTCCGTATTTATAGTACCATTCCCGGTAGGATTCCCTTAACCCTGACCGTACATTTGTAAATAGCTACACTATCTTCAGTGCACACGGACTGAAACAAGTACATTTTTGACGCATTTTTGAAAATGTCTTTATTCTACCCCCACTTTTGGGTAGAGAATTTTAGGTTGAAGTTCATTCTTCCTTAGCACTTTAGAGACCTTCTGCCTTCCAGCTTTCAGTGTCACTTTGGATGACACAAGTGTGATCTTGATTTCTGACCCTTTGCGTGTGACTTGGTTTTGCTCTCAGGAACACCCGAGGGCCTTCTCTTTATCCCTGGCACTCAAAACTGTCCTGATGAAATGCCTTGACACACGTTTTATTTTGTTTTATTTATAGTGCTGTCCATTCAGCGCCCCTTTCAATCTGGAGAGTTCCTGATAGTCTCATTAAGTGGCTTCTCTGATAATTTTCTCGCTCCCTTTTGGTTTTCTCTCTCTCTTTTGAACTTTTTCCATTGAAAGACAAATCCCATGGACAGATCATTAATTCTCTTAAATTTCCTCTTCTATTTTCAACTCTTTTTTGTTTGGTGTTTCAAGAGACTTTACCATCTGATCCATTTCATTTTTTATTTGCTTATCATAATTTTATACTCTCAGTTTCCTTTCATGAATGCAGCATATGTAATAGTACCCACTTTTGTCTTTTCGTGGTTGGGAATCTCCTCGTTCAGAATTGCCATTTTATCTTTAAGGACAAGACACCGAATTTGTGACTGCAAGCTGTGTGTGAGTGAGTGGGGCTTGCTAACTGTTGAATTTCATGTGGGTGATCTCTCTGCCAGTCTCTGCGGGTCTTTTCTCTCAACTTGCTCAGTCTCCTCAGTGCAGCATGTTTTAGTTCACTGCTGTCCAACAGAACCTGTGGTGATGGGAACATCCAAACTGGCAGCTGCTAGTCACATGTGGCTATTGGGTACTAACGATGTGGCTACTGAGACTGAAAAAAGTAAAGTTTGAATTTTATTTAGTTTTACTTAATTTAAACTTAAATAGCTATCATACCAAACAGCTTCACTCGAATCTTTTACCTTGCTGCCAGTCTTCTCCCATTCAAGGTGGAGGAAAATGGGGGTCTCTCGTGTTCAGAATGCAGTCTTTCACCTGAATTTCCTTTCTGCAATAAAACTCTCATTGCGCCTTTACCTATTTGGAGTCCAAAATCTATCTTGTTCAACCTCTCTGTACTTCTAGTCTTTTGAGGCAACGGGGAAAGGATAATCACCTGAAGTTGGGTTCAGAGTCTGGGTATGTAGATGCTCCTTACAAAGAAACACCCAGGTCCTTCCAGGATTCTTCAGGGGGAATCAGGTAGTTTTTGTGGCCTGCTCTGCTGAAGGCTTAAGCGTTCGATTTCCATGGGTCTACAGAGTCGGCTGCAATCTACCTTCCAGCTTGCAGCTTTTGTTGACATCAATTATGTGCTGTCATCTCCTCTCTGAGTCTCTTTGTTCATGTGGGTTTGAGCCACATTTTATTTCTTGCCTGCCTTTTAGTGAGGTTTCAACAGGGAGAAAAGAATGGGTGTGTCAACACCTCCATACTGGCAGCTGATTACTTGGTTCAACTTTTCTGCCAAAGGCATGGGATTGTTTATTTTCCTGCAGATTTTTTTGATGTTCTAAAATGGAGCTATTGTACTAGTTGCCATTACATTATTTACTTTAGCAGGTTGTGAGCTCTGTGGTGAGATAGCCAGAGTGTGTTGTTTTATTTTTATGGCACTATCCTCAGACGTCATCTAGTGGCTCTAACAAGATAGTCTAGGGTGTTTGTTTAATAGAAATGTCTTCGTCTCACTTGTCTGCTCATACAAGTTAAACCGTGCTTATAAAAAGACTCTTCCTAACTGCAGAAAACTGAATTGCTTCCAAGATTCTTTTCTCAATTATTTTTTCCCCTGAGAATCCCTAGGGGTGTTCACAGGTGTCCAGAAATCAGTTCTGGTCATTTATGAACTTATTGCTGGCCAAGCCAAGACCACACAATAGATACAGGCAGGAAATTTCCACTAGGGTGTCACTCTGCAGTTAGAGCCTCTCTCCCATGGCTGGTGCAGAGTGGGTGGTAACGTTGTTGGTTAAAACAGGCTTGCCTTCACCCTCTCCTAAAGGCAGAGAAATTGGGGCATCTCTCTTAGCCCCCAAATCAGTCACCCTCAGGAGGTGAGAGACAAGTTCCAAGTTAAAGCCCTTGTTACTGGAAGTTCTTGGATCTTTCTGTGTTAAGACTTACCTGGTACCCTGGTGTGGCTGAGCTTTGACTTTCTAGGTAAAGCCCTGACAGACCTGTAGGGACGGGGCTCCAACCAGGCAGTGACCCCTACATGCTCTCAGTAGATCTTTATCAACCTGTCCAGATAATGGCTCCACAGTAAGATAGAATACTCCCGTCCCAAATTCTACGTTATATCACCAGGAACTGTACAGCAAAACTGCCTAGACTGGATGTAGTCTGGCTCTATCAACTCATACAATACGTATGCCTCCACCCCGGCATTCACCTTCCTCTCACTCTTCACTGAGTTCCCTCTCTGAGACCCCATGCTCTCTACCCAGCCTCAATCTGGGACTGCTACTGATTATCACACATTCTTCTATATTCCAGAAATTCAAGGGATATGAGAGCCCAACCGACCTTGTCCACCATGGAGCTCCTTAATAGTTCCTACATGGATATCTAAGTATGAATAGACTCAGGGAAGACTCCCTCACTCCCAGCCCCTCTGTCCCAATGCCACCAGCCAGCCATGTCCCACTGGTGAGTACAACTGAGTAAGTGGAGGGTAATTTTATCTGAGGCAATGGTCTCCAAAGTGAGCTTCATGAGATGATATGATAATTAAAAAATAGAATTTATATTTATTGTTAATCTTGTGTTTTAAAATCTTTCTGCATGCAGATGTAAATAAACATATGTAAATGTTGTAATACCTGGTCAAAGGTTTTTCCCAATGGGGTACAGTTTTATTAAAGTAGGCATATCAGTAGTGTTCACAATATGGACTTGGGGGACCCAGAGGTCCCCCAGACACTTCATTATGTTGTTACACTTAATAATTTACATTTGAAGGTCTCTGTGATACTGTTTTGTGTGGATATTATGCTGTTTACACTTTCTTATTTATCAATAGGGTGGCAAAACTATTTTGCATTCAACTTTCAGGAAATTTGCACAATGCTTGTCTACCAAGAATTTTAGGTATGTAAACAACATTAAAATTTAAAACATAGCATTTAAAATTATGCTATTTTTACTGTTGATAGCTAAATCTCACTGCCTGCACTGAGATAAATTTTCAGTATTTTTTCAACTTGTGAAACAACTGTTTCATTTATGTTTCTTTACATTTACTGTATGGTTAATTCTTTTCAGTTTCAGAAAGCCTAGATGTTTATCATTTCCTCTTTGAATTAAAGCTTCAAAAAATTGGGACAACCCTGACAAATGAACCCATTCATCACAGTAAACCGAACTCTGTCCATATCGAGGTCCACTTATGTGTTGCTGAGCAGAGGCTCCCGACTTACCAGACTCTGGGGCTACCTTACTGAAGTAGAATCTTGTGAGGTCACTCTCAAGCATGCAAAACTGATTAAGTAGAAGAAACACTGAGCCACAGTATCAATATGACAAAAGAATGTGTGTGGAAGGAACAGGAAGGGCTCAACTTAGTTAGTTACATAATACCTTAAAGTCAATGACTTATGGGCCACCCAGGACTAAATTCAGGGTTTCTCCTGTCTAGGAGTGGTGTATTTCATTTCTTACCAGTCTCCAAGAGAGCTCTCAAGAATCCCCACATCCTGAGACTCAGACCTTGTGTTGTCCCTTCCACACTGGACTGCGGGTGATCTGTGTGAGCAAGACAGAACGTGGCAAAAGTGATAGTGTGCCACATCCAAGATTAGGTTCCCAAAGACACTGTGGATTTTGTCTTGTTTGTTCTTCCTCATTTTTTTTTCTCTCTCAGGCCAACCATTCCAGGGGGACCGGGCAGCCATGTCACCAGTAGCCATGTGTTAAAGCTCTGCTAACTACAGGTATACACAGGTAAAACACACGCCCTCTTTTTAAAATAATTCAGTCTCATGGGAGAGGCAAAGTGTTCTCAAGCAAATGCAGTGCATTCTACTAGATACGATAGCACCGGAATGGGCTGACGATCCGCGGAGTCTCAGGGAAGCCATGTTTCAGCTCTGCTTTTCTGAAGAATTGCCTTTGGAGTGGGAAAAGGAGAACGTAGATGCCCTTGAGGCAAATGAAGAAATGGGAGGAAGAAGGGGTCCTTTCAAGCAGATACCTGGGTATATAAAGGCAGGGAATTGGGTTCAAAGAATATTTATTGTGAATAAAAGAAGTTTTGAAAGTTTCTCATGGCCCCCCTTTGAAAAAAATTAAAAATGTAGGAGAGAAAAATGTCTGCCCTCTAAACTCATGTATGTTACCAAGACTTGAAGCCATGAGATCACTTGGAACTCAGACTGATGCTGTTCAATATGGTATCCACTAGATACACATAGCCATCTGGTCATGAAGCGTGGCTAGTCCTACCTGAATGTGATGTAAATATAAAGTACACACCCAAACATGAAAACTCAACCCTAAAAAAGGTAAAGTATTCAATGAATTACTTTTTATATTGCTTGCATGTTGAAATGATAGTTTTGATAAGTTGGGTTACATAGAATGCATTATAAAATTGATTTCATGTTTCTTTTCATGTTTTTAAAGGGCGATGCCAAGTTGACCTTTCTCTGTGTGGTCCTTGTGGCTCCTATTATCTCCCTTTTGGACAGCACTCATTTTGAAGCTGTTTCTGCAATAGCCTAAGAGAAGCTCTGACATCAGCACTGTGGATGAGAAAAAAGGCCTGGGTTCAAGAGATGCAGAGAGGACCACAGCAGATGTCCTCTCCCTACATCCACTCTGTGCTGATAAGGTCTAGTGTGAGACCTGGGAAAAGCTTATCTGGAGACAAGGTGGTTTCTAGGCTCAAAATCCAGAGGTTTTTGTGTGGGCCGAGCAGCCCGATGACATGTGGTGTTGACATGCATTCTTGGAGAATAGTGTGTGATAATGCTTTAATTGTCTGCGTCGGAAGCTTTATAGTTCAGAATCTGGAGCATCTGCTTCTCTTTTGCTTCCAATATTAAAGCATGGATGGGAGGGGGAGAGAAAAGGTCTGTCTTCTTTGGAGGAGTTGAATATCTTCCTGGACATATTCCACTTACTCTTCTGGAGTTTCTGAGATTCTAGCAAGTGTCTATCACTCTGTAGAGTTCACATTCTTGCTAGGTAACTTCTGGGGTAACTCATACCTTTTGGACTTGTGAGAGACTAGAACTGGGTTTTACTGGGCTGGCAGAGACAATAGTGGCTTCCTAGGCCTAAAGACTCTACCCCCTGGCCCATATCTCAGAACTGACAAGGTTAACTGGCGGAGGTCGCCTGGGCCCTTGATCATCCTCCGCAATGGGCATAAATTGATTCTGTCCCAATTTCTGGCACAGTTTGGTATGGGACCTTGCCAAAGGATCTCTCTGTGTCTTTATATTCTTACCGGTTAACCAGTTTCCGGATCTGAATAGCCAGAGTGCTCTGCAGATTTGCTTCACAACATTTTTTAAGTGCATTATCAATAAGAACATTATGCTTTTTCAGGTAGAGGGCACTTTGAGGGAGAATAATCAATGGTATTCCAGGATCTGTCTGTGAAACTGAAATATTAATAGAAGAGGACAGTGTTCAATTCTGGGATTGTTGCAAGGGGTAGAAATGAACTCCAGGTCAACGGATCTTTCTCGTCCCCTGCAGCTCACTCCAGAAAGTTAAAGAATATGTGGTCTGTCCCAGTTCCACACAGCACATCCAGGTGCACTGTCTCTCCTACTGTGAAGACATATGTAGAGTTGTAAGGAATAACTGCTGTAGGCTGCTAGGGCTGCTGTAACAAAGTATCACTTCTTGGGTGGCTTAAGCAACAGGAATGTATTGCCTCGCAGTTCTGGAAGCTGGAAGACTGAAATCAAGGTGTAGGCAGGATTGGTCCCTCTGAGGGCCATGAGGAGAATCTGTTCCATGCCTCTCCCCTAGTTCTGGGTGGTTTGGTGTTCCAGAGATCGCCCGGATCTCTGCCTTCATCTTCACAGGAGACTCTCCCTTTGGGCACATGCCCGTCTTCAAATTTTCCCTTTTTAGGAAACACCAATCATGTTGGATTTTGGCCCATCCTAATGACCTCATTTTAACTTGATTGCCTTATGAAGACCACCCATCTCCAAATAAGGTCACATTCTGAGATGCTAGAGTCAGGACTTCCACATGTGAACTTTCAGGGAACACAGTTCAACCCATAATAAACTCTATTTAAGGTTAGTATTGATTTTTTTGCCTGATGTTATTTTTATGTACACAAAGTGGATTTAACTTCCCTTTGTTGAAGGGTGAGTGTGAACTGACCTTACTTTTCTACAACTGCTACCATTGTGTTCTCTCAGTCCCTTCTGCTCTGTGTCCTGCTTCCTAAAGCACATTTTACTTTGATTCCTCAACATTTTGTTTATTAAAATGGCCTCATTTGGACTTTGTTTTTGGTGGTATGGTAAGTATGGTAGATTCCTTACAGAACTCCCCCCAGTGAAAGAACTAAAATATTGATTTTTAAAAAGAAGCATCTTTTTAAATGCGTTACTGAGCTGGAATGAAAGAAAGAAACCATCAGAGTTCTCTTCTTTGTTTTTCCAAAGACAATGTCTCCCTGTTTTTTTCAAAAAGATTTTTACTTATTGTATTTTTAGACAGAGGGGAAGGGAAGGAGAAAGAGAAGAAGAGAAACATCAATGTGTGGCTGTGTTGCGGAAAAACGGACTCTTACATGATTTGGGGTAACGGAGTAAGCCTTTATCTACTCCCGCGGACCCAGAGGAGACAGCCTCCAAATTCTGGGCCCTGAGGAGGGGTGAGGCAGGTGGTTAAATACTCTTGTAGCAAGGCGGGGAGAGGAGGAGTCACGTGGTATAAGGAGGGCGCACAGCCAAGGATACAGAAGCAGAGGGTGGAACTTATCTGGGGCCCGGAACAGGGAGTCAACTTGTCAGCAGGCGGTTATCTGGGGTCCGGGAACCAGCAGGGAGTTATCAGGGGTCCAGAACAGAGAGCCAGCTTTATCTCCCCTAACAGCTGCCTCTCACGTACCCCCTACTGGGGACCTGGCCCAAAACCCAGGTTTGTGCCCTGACTGGGAATCGAACTGATGACCCTATTGTTTGTAGGTTGACACTCACTCCATTGAGCCACACCAGCCAGGACAGTTTTCTTCTTAAATAAACTTCTTTTTATTTTAGAATAATTTTAGGTTTACAGAAATTTGTAAAAATAGTAGAGTTCCAATTTCGGTTTTCCCTAAAGTTATCATCTTACATCCCTATGGTTCATTTGTCAAAACTAAGATAACATAGGTACATTACTATCAGCTAAGTTTCAGGCTTTATACAGAGTGCACCAGTTTTTCCCATCCCGTAATCCAGTCCAGGGCACCACAATGCATTTAGTTGTTATGCCACTCCGTGCCTCTACCCCAACTTATGAAGCTTGGAGCCCAAGGAGCTACAGGCCCCATTAGATTAATTTAAAATAATCTTCACTGATTAGGGACAAAGAAAGGGATAACTCGAAAATGTGTCTGTCACAACCCTAGGGTAGAGGAAAAAAGAAATTTTTCTCATGAGATCTGTAATGAAAAGCCAACCTTTACATGAATTTTCAGTCTAAATTCACACTATCCGTGTGGGCTGAAAAAACTTCACACATAAAAATGTAACTTAAAAAACCCCTGGGTTAAAATCATCACTAGGTATAGTCAGTGTTATATTTACTATTTATTTAGTATTATACTTAATATTTATATAGTATAATACATAGTCTATATGTATACCATTTATCTAGCATAAATAGTCTAAAAACAAAAAAATTATAACAAGTGAAATTTTTAAAAACCAGTGACCAAGCAGGCTGAAGAAATTGAAAGCCTTAAGCCAGAAGATTGATCCTGACAAATCACTCTGTCTGTGCTCCTGTGAGACAAGGATTTGGAACATATGAAAGAAAGGTTAAGAGAAAATAAGAACAAAATGAGAAAGTCGGCCAGTACTGCCTGAGAGAATCTTCTCCGCTAGTGGAAATGTTCTCAGCAGCCACATGTGGCCAGGGACTGCTCTACTGGGCATCCCAGGTCTAACCGTGTTGCAGTCAGTACCCAGAGGAAGGTAGTTAGAATGGGGAAGAAGTACACGCAACAAGGTAATGGCTGAGGATTTTCCCTCGCTGAGAGACCCCAATACTTATTCTAGAAATTTCCCCCAAATTTAAGCAAGATAAATAAAAAGAAATATGTACCATGGCCCATCATAGGCTAAATGCAGGGTACCAAAGGGAAAAAAGAAGGCTTGTACAGAGTTGTAGCCAGTGGGAGAAGCCAGATAATCCACGAAGGAATGCCGACTAGGCTGATGGCTGCTCCTCTCCGCACTGGTGGGAACTGCTGGACAAAGGAACGTGATCCTCAGCGTGTTCAGAAGATGCCTGCCGATTTACAGCACTTTCTCCAGTGAAACCACCTTTTAAGGATGAGGATAAAACAAAGACATTACAGACAAACCGTATCTGACAGAGTTTACCAAGGAAAGACCTCCACCGAACGAAATTCTGAAAGATTGTTTTAGGCAGAAGGAATATTATTACAGGTGAGAGGTCCAAGATCCGAGTAGGAATGATGAGCAAAGATGCTGATAAGTCTAAACAAAGACTTTAAAACCATGAAATGATGTCTAGTGTCTGTGGAAAATTAGGTTAACTAAATTAAAATATTGCAGAACAACAGCATATAAGTGGGAGAGGCTTGATGAGAGGGAGTGAGAGACAGAAGACCATTATTTTATTGGAGCCGAAGAACAGACCACCACTTTTACATTTCAAACTTCTACAGGCTAAAATCAAAACAGAAAAAGGAAACAATAATAACCCACTCAAGGGATACAGAGAACTTGGACAGCACAATTAGCAACCTTGATCAAATGGACTTACTTAAAACATGACACCTTGCTGCAGGAGAAATACTTCGTTTCAAATACATGGGGTATTACTTCAGATTGCTTCCGTGTTAGGCTCCAGAAATGGATTACAAAAGTCTACTCACCCATAATGTGGTCTCAGGCACAAATACATTTAGAAATAATATAGTGAATAAAATCTAGGAAAAATCCCATTCATTTGGAAATTAAATATATATGCTTAACATACATACATGATTCCAAAAAAAAGCTTATGGGTCAAAGAAGACGTACTAATGAAAACTTTAAAATATCTAGGACTGAATAATGAACACATTGTAAATCAAAACTTGGGAATGCAATTAAACCAACACTTGGAAAGTTAATGTTTACATTAGAAAAGCAGGAAGAATCAAAACTATGGAGTTAACCATCAAACTTAAGACACAAGAAAAAGAACAGCAGAATAAAACTCCCAAAACAGTAGGAAAAAAACCAGATATCTATTAATATGACATGGTTATTATCCTCGTTTATTCAACCAATACTTACTGGGCACTTAGTACATAATAGGAAACCACAAAGTCCCTTAACCCTCAAGGATCTCTTTTGATGGGAAATCAGACAGTACATCAAAAAATGAATGAATGAATGAATAGCATAGTTTCAAGTGGCAAGAAGTACATCAAAGCTGAAGAACATACAGCAGAGGAAAGGAGTAGAGGGTGAGTTAGAGGTGGGGAGTTGGTTGTGGCTATTTTAGACTCCAGGATTTCTTCCAAGGACAGGAACTCATGTAGCCATTAGGAAATGGAAAAACCCCACATCCTAAATAATAGAATAATGGTAGGCTTCTGGCCTGATGCCTCTGCATGTGACCCTTCGTGGCTGGGTCAGGGTGGTAGGGAGGGAAGTTGCCAACATGGGCAACAGTGAGGCAGGTTGATAATGGCTTTGCAGGACTTCAGCTCCAGGAACTCTTTCAGAGCCCTCTCCCCGATTCTCTCCCTGCTGTAGACCCATGTCCTCATGTTGCCCCTGGCTGTCCTGACTGCTTGGCCACCGCACCAGCCTTTTTTGGAAGCCCTTCATACTCTGACTGTTGCCCCTCCACCTGCTTCTGTCAGGCTGTGCTCAGCTTCTCCAGGGGCCTTGTGGAATGGATGGAATATCAGAAGGGTAGCCCTGACATTTGTAGCATTTGGTTCTGAGTCCAGCTTTGTGACATTGGCTAAGTCACCTGCTAGGCCTCTTTCCCCTCATCTGTCAAACATGTTGATCAGTTCATGATCTGTAGGAGCCCTTCCAGTGCTGTGAGCCCACAATGCTGGAAATTTAACTGGTGCTAAGAAAAACCTGAAAATGCAGCAATGTGGGGAAATGCATATCCCTCCCAGAGCACATTTACATTTTTTAACAATGTGTTTCTACACCTTAGCCCACAGAAATGGAGCCCCATCAGCCTTTCAGGCAAAATGAGGAAGATAGGGAAGGAAAAGGTGATGCTGCCTTTTTGTGTTACCCAATGGCCTCCCCAGAGAAAAGAAGCCACAGCATGATTGCAACAGGAAAGATCAGCAAAGACTTCACACAGAAGGTGGCATTTGAGTAGGGTTTTGGAGGACGCTAGGACTTTTATAGGGGAAAGGACTTGTGGAAGAAGGGAGTGATGTAATCAGCACCAAGGAGGTAGGGGAGTGGTTGGCACACCTGCCCCATGCATCCCTGGGCAGGGCAGGCAGCAGGCAGGCAGCAGTCGAGAGTTGCCTGTAGGAAGTGTATAATAATAAGAACCATGCCAGGCACTGCTGTGTGATTTATATACTTTTAAAAATTCAATCCTCAAACTAGTTCTACAAGGTTGGGTACTACCATCATCCAATTTTACAGATGATAAAACCGAGGCCTAAAATAATCTCTAAAGTAGTAAAGCTGGGGTTTGAATGCAGGTCTAATTAGAACTGACCCCAGAATTAGAGAATTCAACAGAGCCTAGAGGTATGAAAGAGCCAAAAGAGCAAGCTAGGAATTCGGGGCGGGGAGAGTCAGCAGATGTGAGGAAACGCTGGGTCTGTGCGTGATGTGACCAGTGAAGTCATGAGTTGGCGGACTTTGGCAGTTTGGTGCTTGTTTTGGAGTGAAAATGTTCATAATGTAAGTTCTCATTGACAGATGATGGCTCTGGAGGGAATCATGAAGGAAGACAAGTATGTACTCCGCATATTCTAAATGCAGTTACTGGGGAGAGAAGAATGGCGCCAGGCTTGTCATTCTGCCTCTTGGGCAGGCAGCCGTGGTCTGTGCAGTGGTAAGCCACTTTCTGAGAGATCAAACACACACACACATACTCACACTCCTGATTTGTAGCATTAGCTGACTTCATGGTGTAACTCTCCCCCATAGCTTATTTCAAGGTACCAGCATGATGGTACTAAACATGACAGGTGCACAGTCACCTGAGAACCTGTGCAAGCAGGTCAGCACTCCCCAGGGCTATGTCATAGGTCTGGGTGAGGTGGTGGAGTGGTGGGCTCTACAGTGCATTGCTGTTCACCTCTATATCTTCTTATCAGATGGAATGCTTCTTTTCTTCTGTGGAAGGATTTTCTGGGGGCATAAAAGATGTGAAACGGACCCTGGCTGGATAGTTCAGTTGGTTAGAGCATCATCCCCATATGCCAAGGTTGCGGGTTCAATCCCTGGTCAGGGCACATACAAGGATCAACCAATGAATACGTAAGTGGAACCACAAATCAATGCCCCACTTTCTCTCTCTTTCTCTTTCCCTCCCTCCCTCTCTCTCTAAAATCAATAAATAAAAATAAATTATAAAAGAAGATGTGAGACTGTAAAAAAAAGCAAAAGTGAGATGCTCAAGAAATAAAAGTTGACATGAATGAAAGAATGAACAAGTGAACCTACCTCTGAGAAGATCAATCTCTCTCTCAATGTGTAGCTGTGCCAAATCTAGTGTTTCCTTCCACAGCTTAAGGATGTGCTTCCAGGAACTTGGAAGAAACGATATTCCATAGTGGTCAAGAGCACAGTCCTGGATGGAGACTGCCTTGGTCCAAGTACAAGGTCTACCACTAAGTACAAAGTCTACCACTTATTTTTTATGTGACCTCAGACAAGTGCCTTAAACCACTCTCTGTCTCATTGTCCTCATCTACAAAATGGGGATAAAGTGTTCACATCACAGGGCTGTTATTAGGGTTAAGCTATCATCTGTAAAGCCCTTAGAATGGTGCCAGGCACATAGTAACTCTCAAATCATTGTTTTCATTGTCTTCATCATCATCATTTGTGATTATTACTCTCATTTGCTGGTTTTCTCTTTTCTGTGTAAATGAAAGGTGTAATTAGCTCACACAAGTTACAATTTATTGTCATGTTTGCCTTACTTAAAAATACCCCAGGTTTAAAATAACTTCTTAAGTTGAGTATTCCTTAAATATAACTTCTCCTTTCTGGGGCTCAGCATTGGCCATCATAGCCTGGTGTTCTAAGCATTTGATACAAGCGCTCGGGCAGTGAATGAGTGACTAACATTTTATCACAGAGCATTAAGTTCAGCATCATTTAATAAATGTGCAGACATGCCCATAGCTTGTGGTAGTGGGGGTCTAGGGGATAATCTGGATAAATTAAATATACTAATAATCCCCAGGCCTTATTTGGCCTGTACTTCACTGTCTTGCTCCTGCTAGGCTTATGATTTTTCCTAACCTAGAACACCAGACAGATGGTTTAATAACCGGCTTTGTAGGGTCCTCCCCTCACCCCACTGCTGAGTGTTTTGGAACGGCTCTAACAAGCAGCAGGCAGCTGGGAGATTTCCCACCTGGGACAGAGAGCCATTGTGCAATTGAAGGTTAACTTACTTCTGATGAAAACCCTGCTTTATTACCATGATACCTGGAGAACACTCTCACATAAGGAAAACGTGTAGCGGGGTCCTGTTCAAATTAGCCAGTGTGGTTATGACACCCAGAGACCTGGTGATATCAGAAAAGGCAAGTGCCGTTTTTCTGGATAAGGTACAGCCAAATACCACCCATCAGTTTCTGACATTTTCACAAGCTGGTAGGGGTGGAATATCATGGGGTGGTGTGGGTAGGTAAAGTCATCTCCCTGCTCTGTCTCAAAGGCCCTACAATCAGGGTTCAAACTTAGGCTCATTTGTTCAACAAGATGTTTGTTGAGCCAGAGAGTTTCAGGCACTGAGGACAGTGTAATGGATAAGACAATAAGATGCCTGCCTTCACAGATGTTACATTCTAGAAGAAGAGGCCAGAATGAGTAATGGATCAATATAGAATATGACCTCAGATGGTGAATTAATGAAGAAAAGGAAAACAGAACAAAAGGGAGAGAAAGGGGATACGGAGAACTATTTAGATGTAATGGTGTGGGAAGGTCTGAAACCTGGATGGAGACCTGTGTGAGTGAGGAAACAGATCACGTGACGAGCTGTGTAAGAGAGAATAACAAGTGCAAGGGCCCTGGGCACAAAGGAGCTCAGTATGCTGAAGGCATAATGTAAAGGCCAGCACGGCCGGAGCAGGGTGACTGAGCAGAGAAGAGCTGGTGCTTCAGACAAAGGAGCTGGAGCGGCAGGCAGGGCCCAGAACGTGCTGGGTGTGGGGGGGCATGGGAGGCCGTTCTGATTATCTTCTAGGTGCGAGCAAAAGTTTGGGGGAATGATGAGTTCTGATACGTCTTTTAGGAAAGTCCCTCTGGCTGCTGTGTAGAGAATACGACCAGAGAAGGGCAAAGTGAGGTAAGTTATTTGGTTGTTTTAAGTGTACCCAGGATTTGTTTTAATTAGATTTGGTGAGACACACAGGCACAGAAATGACTGTCTTGGGGAAAAAAGTTTATATTCGCAGTGTTTTTTAAAACAAGAGGCACAGCATGACATGCAGGGCCACATGAGGAAATACCAAGGTTGGTCAGAAGGAAGAAGAAAGCGGGAAAATGTAGGCATAGCGTTCCTTGTAGTTTTCACGTGAAGAAATGGGAAAGGCAAGTAAGCAGACTTAGGACTGGCTAGTTTGACTAATTTTGATGAGCTCTGGGCAGAGGGTCTGTCCCTAATTTTCTGGGACATGAGCCTGGAGAAATTAGGGTCAATGGAGCATGGACCACAAGTGGAAGGACACCATAAAATATGTAGTTGAGGATCTGAGATTTAGGTTGGTTAGTTTGCATTTGAAAAGTGTGGTTGCCTGTGAGTTGCTTACTACCTCTAGGAAATGGCTCATCCTGAGAGGAGAAGTCCCTCCAGAGCCAGCAAGCCCCCAGATGTTAAAGCATCTGAATACAGGAAATAAAAGATATCATTAACATAGTGGGAAATGATGGTTTTTAACGACCCTGCCAGGAAAGAGGCAAATGAATAATAACGTAGAATAATAAGGCATTGTTTTCCAAGGAATGAGACAGAGTCATGTCTGTAGCAGAAACATGCATTCCTACACTCAAATTCTTGGTGTTCAGAAGATAACTTTGATCTTTTTGCAGTGTTAGGTGTATTTTCTTCAGAGTCTTTCCAGGGAACATGGCCAGAGTCTAGTCAGTGGAGCGAAATCAAGCTCTAAGTAAAATCAACTCTTCGTTCCCTACCATGTGTCCCCATAAGAACTGCTTCCATTTCCTTCCAGCCTGTTTTCACCAAAGAGCCAGCAGGCACCCCAACTCTCAGTGGAAGAATCTACTGACAGCCAGCTGAAGTTTGAGGCAGCAGAATCTTCAACCTGCAAGAAGAAACTGGGCTCCGTTAATGTAAGGGTGGAGGGGCTCTGAGGAGGAGGGCCTTAAGAGCACACCATGAGCAAGACTAGAGGAGATAGGAGATGTGGGGATGAAGGAGATGTCCATGTGGGCTCCCTGAGGAGGGTGAGAGAGTGAGCATTTGTTCCACGGTGTGGTATAAGAGAGAAGCTAAGCCAAGGTACAGTTCCTATCCCCACCCAGCCCCAACTCTGAGACACTAACTTAAACCCTTTAACCAAAGATTAACTTAAACCTCCATTGGCATTCACTCTATATTTAGTCTAGGCCACACTGGCACAGTGGAATCGGGAAAGGGATAGCCCCTTTTCCAAAGTCATCTCGTAGTGAATGGACCGTCCTACTTTGGACTGCTGGGTGAAGAGCACAACACTCTGTTCTGGTTTTCTACCTAACC
Source organism: Carollia perspicillata (assembly GCA_004027735.1). Taxonomy (NCBI): domain Eukaryota; kingdom Metazoa; phylum Chordata; class Mammalia; order Chiroptera; family Phyllostomidae; genus Carollia; species Carollia perspicillata. The sequence continues at coordinate 30,824 of PVKM010005563.1, forward strand.
CCCCACCCCCATTCTAGCTAGAAATACTCACCTTTTCCCAGCAACAGAAGTATGCTTAATGTGCTATACAAGTCTCTTCTTTATTCTTAGAGTCATAATATATCAGGATCTAAATGCCCCCAAGGCCATCCAGTTTTATTTGATGCCTGATTTTCCTGCACATTATCTCTTGTAGTGAGCACCCAGCTTCCGGCCCAATACAACCAGCGACGGAGAACTCAGCTTCTAGAGGGAGCTGGTTCAATTTTCAAATAGCTTATTGCTAAAATTTGGTTCTGAATATGGAAAGTCTTTCAGCCTTCTGAAAGCTTCTAGTTTAATCAATTTTGGAACAGACAAGATAAGTTTATTTCCCTTTCTATAAGATAGCCTTTCAATTATTTGAAGATAGGACTCATCCCTCTATGGCTTCTCTTAATAAGCAAGATGATTCCTGCATTTTTTGACAGTTTGGTTGTATGTTTCTTTTCACCTTACTGGTGATTCTTCCTGAAATATATTCCAAATTTTGTGCCTCACTTTTAACATATGGAACCCAGAATTGACTGCAAAACTTCCAGGCATGATCGGGGCAGCACAGAGCACAGGATGTCTGTGCCCTCTTCACTAGAGATTCTTCACTTATATTAGAATTGTAGGTGGCCATTTTCAGGTGTTTTGCAACCATATTGTTTTTAACTGGTATTAAATTAATTGCTTACTAGGACCCTGAAAGCTCTTAAAAAATGTCATCTACCTTCATGTTGAATTTCCCCTCTACGTGTACTGGAAAATTTTAGGACTCAAGTGCTGGCCAATTAACCTTCTTAAATGAAATTATTTTGGGGTTTTACTTATCATTCCAGTCCATCAAAATCTTTTTAGACTCTGATTCTTCAGTTAAATATCTACATTATCAACCTAATCTACGCATCCTGTAAAAGTGTTGAGTACGTTCTTTGAATATTCATGTGAGTCACTGGCAAAAACATTGAGCACACACAGAGCTATGGACCATTTCTTTGGCAGATCACCAGGATTCTAGGGAGCCCTCACTAGGTATGACATCGATTCATTAATGAGTTATTTCTTTGGAAATAACTTCTGAATAGTTAATAACTCACTAAAATGTTCTAGCATCCAACTCTTTTTTTTTCTATCTTAACCACAAATATGTCATTAGAGATATCACCAATTGTTTTGCTGAAGTCCAGAGGCCTGAATGGAATTGTATGTGCACTGTCTTTATCTGCTACCCCCCACTGAGTATCGCAAATGGGCTGGACTTGTTCTTAGGACCCATGCTGGGTCCTATAATCACTTCTTTGTCATTTGGGTGCCTATTAAAACATCGCTTTAGTAATACATTCTGGAATCTTGTCTGAGATCCATATCAAGCTCAATCATCCATAGTTTACAGAATCCATTTTCTATCCATTTTAGAAAATTTGAAAGATATTTACTCATTTCTAGCCTTCTAAGCTCTCTTGTCTTCTTTCCAAATAGCATGCCTATCCTGTCTCTCTGCTCTGCTACTAGTCCCAAATATAGCTGAAAAAATACTTTGTTTTGTCTTTCTTGTTTTATTGGTTTGCCAGCCTTATGTCATTTTGATAAAATTCTGTCTGTGTCACTTTCTTACACATTTATTTGGTTTATGTCCTTCTTCCTACCCTGTCCTTTAAAATCTAAGCTTGTACAGCAGTGGTTTACAAACATAATTGAATATTGATATTGCTTGGGGAGTTTTTAAAAAATGACTCATGCTGGAGCCTGGCTGGGTTGCTCAGTTCATTGGAGTGTCATCTCCACACACCAAAAGGTTAGGGGTTCAATTCCAGTTCAGGTCACATTTATAGGTTGCGGATTTGATCCTTGGTCAGGGTGTTACAGGAGGCAACCAATCTATGTTTCTTACTTCCATGTTTCTCTCTCCTTCTCTTCCTCTCTTTCTAGTAATCAGTAAACATATTCTCAGGTAAGAATTTTTAAAAAAAATGACTCATGCTTGTTCCTCACCCTAGACAAATAGAAGCAAAATTTTGTGGAGTGATGGGAGCATTTGTATTTTTTTTCAAAGTCCCCTAATGGACAGCCAGTGTTGGAACTTAAATGGAGTGACATATTAATTTTGTTTGTTTTTGTTTTTATTTGCTGGTTTTTGTTATTTTGTTATGTTTTCCTTCTTTATATCATTTACTTGACCTGTAGCTGCATTGTGAGATTTAAATGTTGGGGGAATTTCTGATACATTTCAAGTACAATGAACCTTCCTTCTTCATGCTGCAGAATTATGCTTTTCTTTACCTTTGAATTTTTATCTCTGAATTATGTTATCTTCATGTCCTCTGGCTCACACTATGTGAGCTCAGTGATCTTTTCCCTAAGACTTCTTTTTCACCTTCTTTGATAAATGTTATTCTAGCAGGTCAGAATTAAACCTAGGAGTGTAGTTTTTCCATTTGTGTGCTTGTCTTTTTAGGAACTTAGCAACACAACTTTTACGTTGCTAAATGGGGCTTCTAATAGATGTTTATATAGTTGAAATCCCCCATGATTACCAAATATGCCAATATGGCATTAAAAAAACAACTGTGTTAGGAATCCATCATCCTTTTTATTCACCTGGCCCAGGAGCCCAGTATGTATATTAAAGATTCACAGACAAAATAGATTCTCAGAACAACTTGGAGAGTTGTAAAAATACAAATTTTAAGATCCAGTCCCTGAATTTATGATGTAGTTGGGGCTCAAGAAATTGCATCTTAAAGGTTTCCTAAACAATTCTGATGATTGGATAGATTTAAGATACACTGAATTGTTTCACAACAATATCCCCTCTATTTCGTCCCTGTATCTCTTTGCTCATCAGCATGCATCCATCTTCAGGTTCATGGATTTCCACAAAGATGTCTGTCTTCTTGACATAGCATTCTCGTCAATCTTTTTTTGAACAGGCCTATTTGTCTTGAGTAGAGCATATGCTTCCATCAACATATTTCAATTTTGTGTCTCTTCTTCCCAAGCTTGGTGAGACAAGTTCATGTTTATTGCCCTATGCTGTAAGAATTTCTTTTAAATTATCTCCGATTCATTTTTTTATGCTCTGCTGACTGGCATAAAGTAAGACTTCTAAGATTATAACAATTTTTTTCAGTCTCCCACCCCTACTCAATTGCTTTCTGCTTAAAAAAAACAGATACTTTCTAATTTTTTTTCTATGCTGTATCTTCTAATTTTTGTAGCAATTGGTTTTACAGATTTATTTGGACATTTTTATTTCTTCTCATCTATAGTTAATCTTTAAGACATTCTTTTCCCCCTTTCAGTTCTCTTTCCCTTTAAAATCTTTTTATTGTGAAAATGCTAAAAATAAAATTACCAAGTAGAGAGAATAATAAAATGAACCTTCACGTATATTACTTGGCTTCAGTGGTATGTCAGTTGATTCCTTTGGGAAACAGATGTTGAAATGGAGTCAGGAGAATAAACATCTAATTGCAAAGTTATACCCATGGAAGAAAATGGGAAGAAGCAGGATTGGGCGGAGGGAGTCATTAGACAGTGATACACATCTGACAAAGTTTGTCACAGCCCAAGAAGATGTCCAGGACCAATACTGTCTTTGGAGGAAATTGGCAGAAGTGGCTGTGCCCTTGGACCACAGCACAGTTTTATTTAATCATTGGCTGTGGCCACCCTGATGAGACTGTGAGGTCTGATGTAAAATGTCTTCAAGGTTTATTCATAGTTTAGCATGTATGAAGCTTTCCTTCCCTTTTAAGACTGAATAATATCCTATTGTATGGACATACCCCAGTTTGTTTACCCATTCATCCTTTTTTTAACTGTAAAATAGCTATGTATATATGACACATTCATATATATCACAATAATAAAACAAATATGCAACTTCTGAGAAATTATGTGTATCTAGCAGTATGTTTATTTTGTTTTTAAATTATATTGTGTTTATTATGCTATCGCAATTGTCCCAATTTTCCCTCTTTGCCCTCCTCCACCCAGCACTCCCCACTCCCTCAGGCAATCCCCACACCATTGTTTATGTCCATGGGTCATGCGTATAAGTTCTTTGGCTACTCCATTTCCTGTGCTGTACTTTACATTTCCATGGCTATTCTGCAACTACCTATTTGTACTTCTTAAGCCTCTCACCTCCTCATCAAGTCCCTCAAATTCCCCTCCCATCTGACAACCATCAAAATGCTCTCCTTATTCATGATTCTGTCTCTGTTCTTCTTGTTTGCTTAGTTTGTTTTTTTGTTTTTAGATTCATTTGTTGATAGATGTATGTTTATTGCCATTTCATTGTTCATAGTTTCAACCATTTTCTTTTTCCTAAATAAGTCTCTTTAACATTTCATTTAATAATGATTTGGTTATAATGAGCTCTTTTAATTATTTCTTGTCGGGGAAACTCTTTCTCTGCCCTTTGATTCTAAATGATAGCTTTGCTGGGTAGAGCAAACTCAGCTGTAGGTCCCTGCTTTCCATGACTTTAATATTTTCTGACAATCCCTTCTAGCCTGCAAAGTTTCTTTTGAGAAATAAGCTGATAGTCTTATGGGAGTTCCCCTGTAGGTAACTAATTGCTTTTCTCTTGCTGATTTTAAGATTTTCACTTTCTCTTTAACATTTAGCATTTTAATTATGATGTGTCTTGGAGTGGGCCTCTTTGCATTCATCTTGTTTGGGACTCTCTGTGCTTCCTGCACTTACATGTCTATTTCCTTCACCAAATTAGGGAAGTTTTCTTTCACTATTTTTTCAAATATATTTCCAATTTCTTGCTCTTTCTATTCTCCTGGCACCCCTTGGATTGCTTGAGTGTTGTCCCAGAGGCTGTTTACACTATCCCTTAAAAAATTTTTTTTCTTCTAGTTGTTCTGATTGGTTGTTGTTTACTTCCTTATGTTCCAAATCATTGATTTTATTCTCATCTTCATCCACTCTACTGTTGTTTCCCTGTAAATTGTTTTTTATTTTAATTAGTGTATCCTTTCTTTCTATCTGGATCATTTTTATGTGATTAAGGTCCTCACTAAGTTCCTTGAGCATCCTTATAACCAGTGTTTTGAACTCTATATCTGGTAGATAACTTATCTCCATTTTCTTTTCATTCTTTTGCTGGAGTTTTGATCTGTTCTTTCATTTGGACCATGTTTCTTTGTCTCTTCATTTTGGCAGCCTCCTTTGTTTCTATGTTATTCGGTAGAGCTGCTATGACTCCTTGTCTTTGTAGCAAGGTTTAATGAAGTAGGGGTCCTGTAGGGTACAGTGGCACAGCCTCCCCTATCACCCGAGCTGGGTACTTGAGATGTGTCTCCTATGTGGGCTGAGTACACCCTCCTCTTGCAGTTGAGCGTTGATTGTTGTTGGCAGATCAATGGGAGTGATTTACCTAGAGGCCAGTCAACATCAAGGATTGGCTTGGTCCACTCACCACCAACCTCTGCCCTCCATGGAGGATGAGCTGTGTGGGAGTAGGGCAGTGGTGCCCCAGCATGGTTTGTATCTGTCCCCTGGGTACACAGGCTCTAGGGTTTCCTGGGTGGTGCAGGCCAAAGTCAGCCCCAACCTGTGTTCTTCCCAGGGCCACCCTGCCTGAGCTATAAAACAATCCTAGATGGCTTCTACTTATGCTGGCTTGGATATTACCAGGAGAAGCCAAGCTGTGATTCTAGGCTGGTTGCTGCTAGTGCTGGTCCTGGAGCCACTTAGCCAGAGGTATGGGGGTTGGGAGCTCACTGAAGCTGGCTGTTGCTTGTTAAAGAGGATTTTGGAAGTTGTAAAGCATGAGCCAAGACCAGCCATTCTTATGGAAAAGCAGCTTGGGTAGGTCCACAAGTTGGGTGGAACAGGGTCTCAGGGGATCTCTAAGGAGGGACAAACAATGTTAGACAGGTTAATGGAGTCTCACATATGGCACTTTCCTCCCAGCTTTGTGGCTCTGTTGGGGAGGGTTCAGAAAAGGGTCAATGGCTTCTGGTTGCCTTTTTGTCTGGGAGAAAGCTATCTCCCAGTTCTTGATGTCAGACACCTTTGTTCTTCCCTGTATGCCACTGGTGCCTTTAAAGCTGCTACTCTGGTGCTAGAGCTCAGAGGAAGTGAGTCTGAGTAAGTCCACATGTGGGTTCTCAAGAAGAACTGCTTGGGAATCCAGCATTTTCTTCCACCAACTCAGTCCTCACTGGTTTTTGCAGCAAGTTATGGGGATTTATCTTTCCGGTACTGAATCCCTGGGCTTAGGGGCCTGGTGTGATGCTGGGACTTCTCATTCCCCAGATATCCCTCCAAAATTTTATCCATCACAAGTGGATTTGGGACCAGCTTGTTCTGCATCTCCTCTTGTCCTACCAATCTGAATGGATGTGGTTTCTTTAATTCTGTAGTTGTCAGAACTACAGAATTTGATTTCTGATTATTCTAAGTGATGGTTGTTCTATAGCTTGTTTTTTATTTTGATGTAGTTGTGTGAGGAGGCAAGCCATGTTTACCTATGTTGCCATCTTGACCGGAAGTCCCATTCCATTGATCCTTTGTGAACACATGACCTAAACTGCATAATATTGCCTGCTTTCATTGGACCTCTCCTGGTACCATCTCTGGGAAGCAGATGCTGAGTGAAGTTAGAATGCAATACATCTGTGAAAGAGAAATAGGGAAAGTAGGAATTGGTAGAGAAGCTGTCAGACTCCCACACCCATCTGATAGAGTTTCTACCAGCCCAATGGAAAGCTTTGGAGCAAAGATTGCCCATAATAGGAGTCACAGTTAAGTTTAAATAGATAACCCCTTGAATCGCAGTCTTGCTCAGCATTGGCTGGGGCCACCCTGAGAAGAGCATGGCCTTGGCTCAAAAGCTGAGATGGACCTAAAATAGTTAACTTCTGAAGGCTGTCTCTAACCTCCCTCTTTGCAGCTAGGTCAAGAGTTCCTTTTCAGTGGTAATCAGCATATCTCTCTGTCTTCTCTAAAAATATTATAAACATTTTGCCAGCCTTGAATTATTAAAACACTCTTGATTGGGTCAGGGAGGCTCTGGAAAAATTCTCATTTTCATAAAATGCATTATATCTTCAGCCAAGATGCCATTATTTTGGTATCTTAAACCATGGGCCAGCAATCTAGATCTTGCCCACATTGCCACTGGCAGAGCCAACAGATCAGCTCTTCAGTTTCCCCCTCCCATCCTAAAACCTAGCTACTGATATAAAGCAGCAATGAAAATACTACCTGGGCTTCTAAGTCCTTCAGTCCTTGTCTCAAATTTCATAACCCTTAAAAATATATTCCTGGTCACTTTAAATGACATTTTATATATTCCTAAGAATAGTAGAGATAGATGTGGTTTATAAATATAATAAATCTTAGAGGGCTTTTGGTCATCCAACATACTTGATCCAAGAAATTCAGTCATGGCCATTCTATTAGAAATTTGCTCCATTCCTCAACAGAGTTTCAATCCCACAGCATGCACTTTTTGCCTTAAGCCATCAGGGAATTCCCTTACATTATCAAGGATTGGTCAGACTCCTCATCATTCCACTTTTTTTTTCTGTACGTTTGGGTCTCACCTTCACTGGACAGTCTCATATCACCTACAGAGCTCTAAGGATAAAAATTTTCTTCCCTCAGGCATTTTCCCATTATGTTACATTTTTAAAATCTCTTTCTCTTGACTCCAGTTTTAATTTTCCCCCCACATTTTAAACTTTCTGGTTTTCTTTTGCATTATCCCTTGCATTTTTTTCCAAGAGTACCCCTAATATGTAGCATACAAAGAGAGAGTTCTTGCATCTTCCCCCGGTCCTCAATTGTGAACAGTGGTTTCCATTTGCATTGAACCCTGCTTCCCCTTGCAAACATCTTCCATGCAGTGCAGGTCACAGGGAGACTTCTTGCTGTGTTTCCACGCTTCCTGTTAGGATTGAGAGTCCAAAGGGAAGAATACCCATTCCAGACTCTGGGAGATCTCGCTCTCAGGGCTACTTTTCACAGCCACCCCATCATCGGATACTCTCGCTATTGCTCTGGTCAGAGAAAATCACTTGGTAATTTTGCATCATCAAATTACCACCAATTATAAATGTTTGCTTAATGTTTATCAAATTGTGAATAATTAATACCACTCTGCTACAGCTACCAGATTGGAAAATGCCGAGGACCCAGAGGGAAAATCTCTAAGGGTTTTAGCGATTCCTTCACCTTCTCTCGTATGCTGCCCCTGCTGCAGTGTCACATTTAATCTCTGTCTCCCTGGGCTGCGGCCAGCAGGAACGATTCTTCTAAATTGACTATCTGCACATGCAAAATGGGATCAACACTTTTGTCTGAGTTAAACAATCAATTCTTAGAAAAAAGTAAAACAATCAGTTTGACTCTTTTTCTTCCCCCTTAATTGTTGAACTGAATTGACTGATCAAATAGCGACAGATTCTAAAGTAATGAAAACTACCTTTGGCATCTAGTCACATAATGCAGGGAGCTCTTCTGCAGGAGTCCTGACAGATTCTTTATTATCCTGCCTAGTCTACAGGATATTTGAATACTTTCAGTGATGGGAAGAGCCTACTGACACTCTACTGAGTCCATTTATTAATAATTCATCTGGGACAGGTTGTCCTGGACTTAGTATGGAGACATTTAATGGACCTTAGTTGTTTTTTTTTTTTAAGTGTTCCCTTCTGCTTAGTCTCCTAGAACAGAGTCCAGAAACTATAATTTCACACCTATCTGAGGCATTTCCTTCTGGGTCCACAATTTTGCTCTGGAGGACTCCTCCTAGTGCCCAGTAGCCACCCTGACCCACATCTCAACGATCCCTGGGACCTTTCCACTGTTTCCCAGAACCACCTGGACTCCATGAATGGAAGGGCCTGTTGAGCATCATCAAGCTCTCTCTACACTTATAATCTTCCTGGGAAAAAGGGAGGCCCATGACATTATCTTCATGTTAATGAGGGGGGTGATGGGACTCTATGACATGATGGCATCATTGTACCACCGTCACCAGCAACCACCGAGAGGCTTACCTTACTGTTTCATTCAGCCACTTATTCATTCTCTGTCTTAGCATAAAAGGCAATGTACATGATGCATACAATAAGAAAAGAAAAATTTAAAGTGGTTATAAAAAAAGATGTGACCAAAATTGAAACAGGTTGAAGGCTAGGAAAAAATATATATTACAAAGCCTTATACTTTTGCTTATAATTTAATCACAGGTTTCTTTCTAAGCTTTCCTGTAAGATGCTTTGTTGGTAATTAGCAGGGCCCATGAAAGTTAATGAGTACTTATTGCATACTAAGTGTTTGCTAGGCATCATGTTTGCAATGAATGACATTTGAGTTATGAGTCAATTACAAAAACAAAGGTTTCTATTTTTCAACCATTCTATTGGCAACAATGAAGAAGAATGTAACACCTGGAGGGAGGTATGGGAATAGGCACTCTCAGGCTCAGCTGTTAGGACCAGGAAAGTACTGCTTCCTTGCTTCAAAAGCTCAAATGCCTTTCAGTCCAGGAAGTTCATCTCTAAAAGAGGATCCTAAGCAAATTCTGGACAAGTGTACAAAGATATATGTCAAATAATATTTATTGATGTCTCGTTTTTAATAGTGAAAATTGAAAACAATCTAAATGGATGTGCTGAGGAGAAAACGAATCAGTAACTTAAAATGAAACATGGCTATATCTACACTGCCCTGGACAAACATCCATGATACACACCTTTGTTAAAGGTTGACAGATTATGTATAGTACAATCACTTTTTCACAAAAAAGAAAAAATATGTAAAAATATCTAAAAAATATGCATCTAAAAAGTTAACAGTGGACATTTCCAGATGGTGGGATCTTAAAATAATTTTGTTTTTTCCTTTGTACTTTTCGGTATTGTCCTAATTACTTTACAAAGAGAATCTACATTACTTTTATTATCAGAGACAAAAAGAAAACGTTTCTGGCTCTGAGGTGATAGAATTCATCCAGTTGAGCCTTCTTAGTTAATAGGTGAGGAAACTGTGGTCCAGAGAGCTGATGATAAGTCTTCTATTAAATTTCTTTGTTTTGCCCTGACTGGTGTAGGTCAGGTCGGGCCTTGTCCCACCAAGTGAAATGTCAGGGGTTTGATTCCTGGTCAGGGCGCATGCGTGGGCTGCGGGTTCGGTCTCGGTTGGGGCGCATACGAGCATATGAGAAGTAACCTATTGATGTTTCTCCCACATTGATGTTTATCCCCCTCTCTTTCTCTTCTCTCTAAAAATAAATAAATGAAATCTTTTTAAAAATTTTTAATTAGTGAGTGATAGGGCAACTTTATTGATTGATTGACTGATTGCTCCCTTGTGAAATACTAGTTGGTGGTATATGGTTAGGTTTGTTTTGGGGCTCTCGATTCTATTCCATTGGTCTGTGTATCTGTTTTATACCAGTACCGTAAGAAGCAAAGGGTTGCAACAGTAAATGTATAGTGTAAACATACTGTAAATGCACAGTGGAGAGATGCATAGTGGGTTATACAATAAGGGTATCAGCCTTCCTGTAAAGGTCTGGAGAAGGACTGAGCATTAGTACCTGCCCCATTTGGTTCAAGGGGCTGACTCCAATTCAAACTGACAAAGCCTGGCTATGATGGCGCTCAGGAATGAGGGAGACAAGGCTATGACTTATTGGGTATTCACTTTGTGCCAGGAGCTTTATACGCCTTGTTCACCTGAGTCTCAAAAAGCCCCGTGGAACAGAAACCATTATTCCTCATTGACAGATGAAACCCTGAGTCAGAAAAGATTGACTCGCCCATGGCCACATGCCTTGTGAGTAACAGAGCCAGGGTTTAAGTCTAGAACAAGTGGGATTCCTTGATTCCCTGGTGAATAGGAAGCCATTGCTCTTTTGGAAATTTAGGGAGGACGTGGAAGCCTAAAGGTGGGAGAACAGAGTTCCCAAAGAAGTGAGGGGAGAGAAAGCATACAGAATTGGGACTTGGTTAATTTGAAGGAAACTACAGATTGGGCAGCAGAGTCAGCCCTGCCCTCTCTAACCATCCGCCTGAGGGCAAAATAAGAGAGCTAAAAGTCTTGTCATAGGTGGAGCACCACAGTGACTTTTACAGGAGTGAAAGTAAATATATTTACCCACTGGTAGGGCACAAACACCAACTAGTCAGAAGGGTCGGCTGCCCAGGGCCAGAGTAGGCCGCACCTGCCCTGGGGTGGGGGGCTTCAGTCTCAGAAGCAGGTGAGGTCCTCCAGGTCCTGAGGTAGGGTGTTACCTGGAGCTGGGGCCCTGAGGGTGGCACTGGGGGTAGAGATGGGGGTGAGGGACAGCATCCATTGACCAAATGGCATAAGTATATTTCAACATTTTTACAACTGTACCCAGGCTCACCTGTTGATACTATTTTAATTACAGCTTAGCCAGAAGTAAAGAATATAAAATAAAAATACAACAAATAATCAGTGTTCCTTGGGTGGAATTGGTCCTGAAATCTTGTCATTTACCCCACAGGGTAATATAAAGATATATGGACCAACCTTCAAAATGGGGAAAAAGTCTGTTTTCTTTTAAAAACAGATCACATGGTCTGGCATCCACAATTCCCATCTGGCGATAGTTACCTGGAGCTGAGTAGAAGCTCCCTCCTGTATACAAAGCAGGCTTCTCAGGGTGACTGTGATGGCCAGGCATGGGTGGCCTTTCAGCCTGCACAACCATCTCACTATAGAAACAATTTCTCCATGTCTATGTTTATTTCAAAGTAGAAAGCAAAAGAGAGATAAGAGCAGGCTTTCTCAGGAAATAGGGGAATAGCATGAGGTCTGTCCAAAAAAAGTCCAACCATTATCAATATAACAAGAACAATTTGCACAACACTGATGTGACCTGGCAGCCAAGGAGAGTGGACTGGAATGTGCATGTGTGAACAATGACAACTCCACTGTACCAGTCAGTGGAGGCGGCAGATGCTGCTGAGTGAGCATGTGCACTGTGTGGCCACCACATCCAAAATGACTGAGCGAGTAGAGCAATGAATCTGCATCAAATTTCGCATTAAGCTTGGACATTCCTATGAGGAAACTAGTTGGATGATTCAGAAGGCCACAACTATGGGCACCTGGTGATTGGCAGCTTCATCACAACAATGTGCCTGCTTATGCATCACATCACATGCAGGGTTTCTTCACAAAACATCATATCACCCAAGTGACTCAGCCCCTCTACAGCCCAGATTTGGCTTTTCCCAAAACTAAAATATTCTTTGAAAGGGAAGAGGTTTTAGACTGTCAATGAGATTTAGGAAAATATGACAAGGCAGCTGATGGCCATTGGGAGAACTGTGTAAGGTCCCAAGGTGCCTCCTTTGAAGGGGACGGAGGCATCATTGTCCTATGTACAATGTTTCTTGTATCTTGTATCTTCTTCAACAAATGTTTCTATTTTTCATAGTACACAACTGGATACTTTCTGGACAGACTCATATTTCTTTATAGAATAGAAAACACTTTCTACTCATTTTTATTTTTTTTTTTTAGATTTTATTTATCTTTAGAAGGGAAGGGAAGGAGAGTGGGAGAGAAACATGAATGTATGGTTGCCTCTCGTGCGTCCCCTGCTGGGAACTGGCCTGCAACCCAGGCATGTGCTCTGACTGGGAATTGAACCAGGATCCTTTGGTTCATAGGCCTGTGCTCAATCCACTGAGCTACACCAGCCAGGGCCCTACTCAGTTTTAATATTACAAATTTGCGTCTGTGCCAAAACAATAGACTTGTCCTACTTATTCACCTGTCCCCTGCCTGGCTTCTGTGGGTGCTGAGTTTGTGACCTGTCATAGACTAAGTTCCAGATTGTTCTTTTGATGCCCCCTCTGCAGCCCAGCTTGGAGAAAAGCTAGAGATGTGAATCTGCCTTTTCACACCATGATTCTCATGCAGGGGCCCCAGGTATCACACTTGAGCAGGGTTGGCTAACTCTTTCTGTAAAGGGCTAGAGAGTAAATATTTGAGGCTTTGCGGACCATATGCTCTTGGTGACAAGTACGCAACTCTTCCATCCTAGTTAGAGGCCCACCATAGCTGGTACATAAATGAACCTGGCTGGGATCCTGTAACACTTTATTTACACAGTGGGATCCAGGCAGACAGAGTGTGGCTCCTGGGTTGTAGCTGGCCTACACTTTCAGAGGATAGAATAAGATAGCTTGTGACAGTGCTAGGTACTTGGTGGTACCTTAGCCTGTTTCCCCCCAGTGCAGGACCTGAGACAAAGACTGCCATGCCTGGTGAGTGGTTTATTCAGCAATGGATCTCAGGAGACAGGGCCGAGACAGGGCCCTAAAAGGGAGAAAGGAGATTCCATACAAAGATGTGTCATTGATCTGGCCACCACTGGGGCAACTGGCTGCTTACTTCTCAGGACTCTCTGAGAAGCCCGATGGAACATATCTCAAAACTACACACTCGGGAGATGTCCATTTATCTGACAACTCATATCCTCCATAGGCGAAGTTTTGCCCTATAAGTTTTCAACTCTCCTGCATTTCTATGAGCACTTGTAGGTGGAGAGTGAGCTCTGCACATGTCCTGGAGTTAAAGAAGCCCAGGGCTGAAAAGCGTGAGGTACATGCTGCCTGTGAGGCACAATGAGGTTGTGCTGGCAGGGAACCCACACAGATGGGTCATTACTGAGGGAGTGACTAGGATTAAGGGGCGAGGCCGAAAGGACATGAAGCAGTACACGAGCAGGGTTTGATTCAGGGACCATTCATTTACCCTGGATTTTAATGCATTTAGTTATTTTAATTAATTATCAGTATTTTAGTTCATTATTCTCAGGAGGGGACCTACGAGGACAGTGATGGTGCCTTGTCATGCCTGGAAATGGTACCAACCTTTGAGGCCACATGGAAATCTCAGCCTTAGAGCTATCTGCTTTTAAGGGTAGCAGAACACTAGTTTTGATTAAAATATGCAGACAGTTCCTGTTTTTTTTTTAAATTATATTGTAGTATTCATTTACATAAATATTTATTAAGCATTAATCACCACAACAATCCTGTTGAACAGTTACTGTCGCTTGCATTCTACAGATAAAGCTGGGGCACAGAAGAGTAAAATAGCTTGCCCAATTTGACAAATATTCCTTGACACTCTATGTGCTAGATTCTCTAGTTACTAACTGGCAGAGAAGACTTCAGATCCAAGCTTTCTGATTCACATTCCTTGTTTTCTCTAGTCCAGATTTTGAAGGAAATGAAGAGACCATTCACTCAACCTTTCGTCCCGTAAAACAGTTTTTCTCGGTGCATCCCTGGTTTTGAAGGAAATGATAACTTTCCTGCCAGCTTATTTTTTCTTTAAAATGTATTTAGTGTCCATTTACACTCTTGATCAACCTTGATTAGGACTTATGTGGAATAGGAGAAGATATTGAGGTCCAAAGGGAGAACCATCCACCTAGTCATTTATATGGCATGTGTGGGGCCCTAAAATGAGGCCACCATGTGGACAAGGAGCCTGGGAAGCAGATAAGAGGGTCAAGGAGGGCATTGGCAGTGAGCAGAGCTGTGCAATGGCCTCAGAAGGCCAGACGTCCTAGGGTAACTGTTGTCTCTGTTAAGGGCATGCAACCCCTTTGAAAGTCACCTCTGTTGAATTTGGAGCAGTCCCTGAGAAGAGAGTTCTACTGGAGTCACTGCACTTGGGTGCTCTGAGACACACTGAAAATTAGATGGGGTAGCAAAAGGGCAGCTCGTGGGGACCAGTATCTGTGCACACATTAATGTCGACCTTGTTGGAATAACTTGCACTCTTCAGCATTCGCAGCTGTGGAGTCCCCGGGGAGTTGTCTGGCTACATGTGATTTTACATATCTGACAGCTAAATCAGAGATCCAAATGCCAAACCCGGCACTCAGGAACATTATGTGGATTTGTGACTCTCCCAAGGGGACGTTGGATCCATAAAGCAATGAATGGATTACAATGAGGCATAAATATAGCATTTTCATCTGACACACAATCCCGCTCTTTTATTTCTCACATTGTTATGTGAAGGAAATCTATACCCTCTCTCTCAGGTCTGTTCTCAAAAATTACAATTTTTTGAAAAAAAAAAGAGCTTTAAGAAAAAAATGCTCTTAATGCATCAGGAATAAACCAAGAATGAAATATGGTAAGTATGATTACTCCACTGAGGTAATTTGCAATACAAGGTAAACTCCAGAATCACACGCATTGTCAGGAAGCAGCAGTTTCAGGCCAGTGTGTCCGCTCCATCACCAACCAGCTGTGTGACTTGGAGCAAATCGCTTCACCTCTGTGGGCCTCAGTTTCCTCATTTGCCCAGTGGACGCCAAAGTTGTCGGCACACATTCCCATGGGGTGGACAAAATGACCCACTGTGTGGTCCAGGAGGGACATCACAGAACTTTCTTTGAACTTTAAAAATGTCTAATTACAAACATGTTTTTCCAAGGCACATTATATATTAGCACAGTAGTACACATCTATTGTTTATAAATGAAGAAATACTCATATACTGAAAGGGTGGGTTGAAAGTGCTTTACTGGGAGAAGCGTGTGTTCAGAAAGTTTGGAGGCCACTGACTTGACCCATCCCAGTCATTCCACTGATGACTGGAAGGCCCCTGTGGGTCTCATAGTCCATGATTCTGTGTGTGTGAGAAGCATCCTCAGCTGTTTTCCTGAGATTCCCCCAGTAAGGCTGAGCGCATCAGCTGTCCAGGGGAAAAGGTGTGTGCCCATTTGTGCTGCGCGGCAAATGTACTGGTCCCACAACCACAGGATGCAGTTAATGGGCCCCTCCGAGCGGTGCCTTGCACGGTCAGGCACAGCACTGCTCTATACTGCAAATCACTTTAATCCCTCATATTCGCTTCTACTGTAGAGTTCACAAATCAATATCAAAAGTAATTTTGTATGTCTGTACTGAGGGAAACAAGACAGGAATCATTTTCCTATTTTATATGTGAGGAAAGAGGTTCGGAAAGGCCTAAGGACTTCCCCATGGCCAGCAGCCTAGGATGTGACAGGTCCACTGGCAAAGTCCCTGTTCTCCCATAAGGACTCCAGGACTCTTTGCACTTATAACCAAGTGCAAATGTGCTGCCTGGATCCCAGGGAGAATTAGGTGACAGTGTGTGACTGGGCCAGTGTAAAGGCAACCCCCAGCTACTTAAATAACAACGCAGAGCTCAGGGCCCACTGTTGGCAGATCAATAGCAACATTCTCGTGTACACAAGACCTCACATTATTCGGGGAGGCCTGGCAGAGAGCGGAAAGCAGATGCATGGGTTCCTCATGCCACCAGCTGTCGTGGGTTGCTCTGCTGCAGTTTCTGACAAGTGCTGTTGTGACAGTCTTTCTACATGGTTGCAGGGAACAGCTTGATAGGAACAGGAGCAAAAAGCCTTGTTTACAGAGGTGCAAGGGAACAGAAAACACATCTACTTAAAAGAATGTAATTTTAAGAAGGCCTTCTGTCCAGCCAGGTGCATCAGCACTAGAGGATGCCAGGTATGGCCACACCCCTGAAC
>PVKM010005564.1:0-47412 GCA_004027735.1 Carollia perspicillata
GATAGGTTTGTTGGACAGAGTCCATCTTGGAGGTAGGTTCTTGCCTTTCATGACTCTGAATACTTCTTTCTAGACCCTTCTTGCCTGTAAGGTTTCTTTTCAGAAATCAGCTGAGAGTGTTATGGGCACTCCTTTATAGGCAACTCTCTCCTTTTTCTCTTGCTGCTTTTATGATTCTCTCCTTATCTTTAATCTTGGATAATTTAATTATATGATATGTCTTGGTGTGTTCCCCATTGGGCCCAACTTTTCTGTGACTCTTTGTGCTTCCTGGACTTCCTGGAAGTATATTTCCTTTGCCAGATTGAGGAAGTTCTCTTTCAATATTTTTCCAAAAAAGTTTTCATTTTTCGCTCTTCCTCCTCTCCATCTGGCATCCCTATCATTTGAATGTTAGAACATTGATAGTTGTCCCAGCATTTCCTGAGAAGCCTCTCCTCATTTTTTTGAATTCTCGATTCTTCATTTTGTTCCAGTTGTTTTTTCTTCCTTTTGTTCCAAATCATTGATATGAGTCTTTGTCCCTTCCCTTTACTGCCGGTTCCCTGTATGTTTGTCTTTACTTCCTCTAGGTCACATACGTACTCAACCATTTTGTGAACATCCTGATTACCAGTGTTTTGAACTCTGCATCTGATAGGTTGGCTATCTTCTCATTGCTTAGCTCTTTTTCTGGAGTTTTGATCTGTTCTTTCATTTGGGACACATTTCTTTATCTCGGCACACCTCTTAAATTGTAAGGGGTGGAGTCTTAGGTATTTACCAGGGTGGGGCAACCCAAGTCACTGTGTTGTGGTGCTGTATGTGGGGGAGGAGTCAGAGGGGGAACAATACCACTTGCTTGGATCTTGCCCACCTTCAGTCACTTCCTCCACTACCCAAAGAGAATTATGCCTTTCTGGTGCTGATTCCTGGGTGGGTGGGTTTGTGTAGGTTCCAGGACCCCATGGGTCCCTCCAGGGGACTTTCCTATGAGACTGGGAATTTCTTCTGCTCCCGCAACCCCCACAGGTTTTTACAGCCAGAGGTTTTGAGGCTCTATTTCCCTGTGTTGGAACCCTGGGTTTTGTGGTCTGTCTCACTCTCCAGTTGCTCCTCCCCATTATCCACATGCAAATGTGAGACTGCCCTGTCCACCAGCTGCTGCCTTGCCCACCCAGCCCACCAGCCACCACCTTGCTGCCCACCCTCTCCACCCCTGCTGCCTATTTCCACCCCTCCTAGCAGTCTGGATGAATGTTTTTTCTTTAACTACTTGGTTGTTGGACTTTTGTACAGTTTGATTTTCTGGCCATTCTGGTTGTTTTTTTGTTTTTAAATTGGTTGTTGTCCTTCTTTTGGTTGTGAGAGGAAGTGAAGTATATCTACCCATACCACCATCCTGGCCAGAGGATTTATTTTTATTTTTATTTATTTATTTATTTATTCATTCATTTATTTATTTAATTTATTTATCTTTAGAGGGGAAGGGAAAGGAGAGAGGGAAAGAGACATCAATGTATGGTTGCCTCTCATGCATCCCCTGCTGGGAACTGGCCTGCAACCCAGGCATGTGCCCCAACTGGGAATTGAACTGCGGTTGTTTGGTTCGAAGGCCTGTGCTCAATCCACTGAGCTACACCGGCCAGGGCCAGAGGATTTATTTTTAATTTTCATCTTATAAATTGCCCATATGTTCTTATATGCTACAAGGATGATATTCAAGCACATTTTCCTAATATCATTTTGTGATTCTCTACTACTTATGTAAGGAAAAACAGACATGAAAAAATTACACTGTTTTCAAGGTGGCTTAGATGCATGTCTTCTAACATACAGCTCTGTGCAAAATGTTACCTGAATAGAATCATGATGTCTTCTTTCTTTTTCCTGGAATTTCTGTTCACTTATTTTTATTTATGTACCAACAGAGACCAAACTGAAGCTTTTCCTTTACATTTCCTTATATTTTCTCTGTTCGTCTAACCTTTCAATAACCCTTTTGAAATCAATGAAGCATGTAATTATTGTACCATATAGAAACAGTTGGGGAAAACAAATGGCATAGTGTAATTTATGGAGGTAAGTCATCCAGAAAAATGTAGGAAGAATGTTCAATTTATTTTAAATATCACAATACTATTGCCTTTTTTCTTTCTGGTGTGCACATTAAATTCTTGTATGACACATGAAAATTTATTAAACATGCCTATATAAAAATCCAGGAGAAGTTGCTATAAAAATTAAAATGTTCCAATTTAAACGACAATAGGAAACTAGTGGAGTTTAAGGCATTTATTTCCTTTGTTTAGATTGGTGACTAAAAGTAGAGTCAAGACATTTTCATTTGTCAGCAGCTCAAATAAATTCTTATACTCTTCAATCTTAGAAAGGAGCAAAGGTGAGATGCCAGACTTACAGAGCGCTAGCAGGAGGGGTGTGTGTGTGTGTGTGTGTGTGTGTGTGTGTGTGTGTGCATGTGTGTGTATGGTTGTAGAATGGAAGTACTACTGACATTTTGATGTTAATTTTATCTAAAAACCTAATGTATAGAACATAGGTCAGCAGTAATGTAAAATAATGTACTCACATGGGCATACTTATCACATATGTGTTTGTGTATATGTATATACACATATACGTGTACACATACACTATACGTTTATGAAGAGTATACTAATGTATTTCATCTTGGGATTAGGATTTTTGAAAGAAGCAGAAGTAGAGTACACTACTCTACTATGGGGAAGCATTGTTTCGAAGTGTTTACCTTAATATTCAGGTTATTTGGCTTCTATCGTATCCTTACGCTCAACTATAGGTTTCTCCCATCATTTAGCTCAGCAGCTCTCAACACTGGATTCTGTAGAATCTTACAGGGAACTATAAAAACATTCTAATGCTTAGATTTTATTCCTGGAAATTCTGATTTAATTGGTCTGGGAATGAGGCTGGGCACTGGTAATTTTATAAAGCCCCCTTGGTAAATCTAATCTGCAGTTAGGATTGACAGCCACTGCTTTAGCTTGTGTTAACAAGCAACCACTGCAATATCTAACAACCACATGGTAATCCTGAGTTTACTGAGATCTTTTCTTCCTCATCATGGCTGTCAAAACCTAGGGCTACTGGGGTCTGCAAAAGGGTGCCGTCTGTAGCTCATGGCAAAAAGCCAGGAAAGGAGAAGCAATGGATGTGATTCAGGACAGGCTGTAAACTGGGTGAGTTGTACAAGATGAGAAGCCTGGGTGGAGTCAGGACTTGAACCCAGGTCTTCTAAAGTGCTGTGGTTGTGAGTGACACTCTGTGGAATCAGACAATCAGGTTGGGTATGTCAGTTTCTGCTTTAATTAGTTGGTTTAGTGAGCGATGACAAGCATGTCATTTATTTGTCATTTGCATGTCACCCTGGTAAAGACTTTGGAGTCCTCAGGTTGAGGAAGAAGAATATAGTATCTGTCTCAGTCTCATGTGGCAGGCCAAACTTTTTTTAGCCTAAGTTTTCATACTTATAAAGTGAAAATAATGATTATCGTTTTTACTTCACAGGTTGAGTGGTTGAGAGGATTAAGTGATATAATATATGTAAAACCTCTTGTGACACTATTTCATGCATACCTCCTCAATATATGTGAGTTATTATTATTATCATTGTTATTTGACACTACATCTTATTCTCTTTCTACTATATTATGCCACTTAATCAGGTTATGTCTATAAGCCTGTTTTAGGTTTTTTTTCCTCATGAAGTTAAATTTTTTACTTCTGGGACCTGTACACTAAGTCAGATTCTTTACCTTAACACTTACCTGAATGATGGCTTAGTCTTCTGTTTTCTTTGATAACAGCTCCTTGGACAGCTTCAGATTTCTTCCAAGCCAGTGTAGATGTAGAAAATATATTTCTTATTGTTCCTTACATGCTAGAAATAAAAAGAGGCTAAATGTGAATATAACTAACATAGATCCATATAAATGCTTTGAAAATGCAACTGTTGCTGTAACAATATTAACTGTTATGTGGTGCTCACTATAATTTAGTGCCAGGTATAATTTAAAATGTTTAACATAAAATATCTGAAAAACTCTTTATTATGGAAAATTCCAGACACAAACAGGAGTACCTGTGTATGTAGAGTATATGAGTTCCACATATTCATGATTCATTTTTAACTAGTATTCCTTCATGGCCAGTTTTGTTTGGTATATAGTCATTCAACCCCCTGCCTTAATATCACAAACATTTTCTCCAAGTAATTCAGTATGCGTCTTGAAAAGATAAAGACTTAAAAAAAGATTCTCATAATACCATCACTACACATCGATGTAACCCTTATATAAACCTTATCTGTTAAGTGGCATCATTATGCCTATTTTACAGATAGTGAAACCAAAGCACAGAGAAGTTAAGAAACTTGCTCAAGGTTACACAACTATTAAGTAACAGATGTGGAATTTGAAAGCCAGTGCTCTGGCTACATAGTCTGCATTCTTAACCACTCTTACTTCCTGGCTTCTCAAAGGGAAAAAAATGCAATATACAATACTTTCTTCTCAATGAATGCAAGACTTCAGCTTTTAGTGTTGTTAATGTCCCAGCTGTATGGGTAACCTATTGGGTACCAGTATCTGATTCTGTTCTCTGTAGTTGTGTGGACTTAGGATTCAGACACACCTGAGTTTGAATTCTGGCTCCATCATTTATTAGCTAAGTGACTTTGTGTCTATTAATTATCCTTTGTAGACCACAGTCCCTTCGTCTGTTACACGATGATATAATAACACCTATTTCATGACATTCTTAAGAGCAAACACAAGCACACATGTACTTGCTTTAGACTGATTTTCTTGACTTGATTGGTTAGGCAGCAATGCCTTGAATGGTCAAGAAACGGCTTGAAGAAGACTTAGTACAACTGACTCAGAAATGCCTCCTAGGGTACAGCTGGAAAGCTGCCAGCTTGTTAAATTGAAATAAATGTTATAACATATTAGCTCATATGAGCAAAGGAGCATCATTTTCAAGGAATGATTTTTCTCTCTTTGAGCTACTTTAAAGTCATTTGTCACCCATCCAACTAATAACCAGGCCCACAGGCCCTGACCCTGCTTAGCTTCCGAGATCAGATTCAAGATTAAGCATAAAAGGCAAAAAATATAAAGTCATTCATCAACAGCCATCCTAAAATTATGGTGAAAATTTTCACGGAACACATATGCACATCTTTTATTGTCTCACTTCTTCCATTCCAGCTTGCAGCTGGAGTCCACATTATGAACAAGAGTGTGTAAAGAGTGTAAAGACTAGGACAGTGAAAATGTGTGTGTGAGACTGCTCTCTGAAATTAAATATTTTCTTTCTTAATTAGTAATTATTTTGGAATTTATGTTTGTTTCTACATACTGCTAATTTGGATAATCAAGGGTTGATCATACACAGAATATTTTATTGTATTTTTCTTTTCTTCTGTAACATCCAATATCCAGAATTTGTACCTTATTCCAGATATTTAGTTTTTCCTTGTTTGTATGTCTTTTCCAGGGTTTGTACTGAAAAATTCAACCCTGTCAAAGAAGAATCACACTTTCCTAATATACTTATTGTGTGCCCTGTTACTTGTAATTCATGTGATTTATATTCCTTGCACATTTCATCAACAATGGCCTTCCTTTCAGTATTCCCACTTGGTAAGTACACCACCTTGTAACCTTGTCCTCTCCCCTTTCTCTTCTTTGTTAGGTTAAAATGAAAGGGTTGTTTTGACTTATAATTAGCAGCTAAGCTTGGCTCTCACCTTCAAGGTATTCTTGCATGGTGAAGAAAACAAATGCTATTTTGCTCTATAAATGTTATATTAGAGAGTTTTCTCCACACGTCTTTGAACTTCCTACCCCTAGGTTTGGAATACCTCCCTAGACACAAAGAGTTGTGGAGGAAGCTGATTCTTGGAAATTCTCTGTTGAAACCGAGTTTCTTGCTGCCAGCAGTGTGTGTATAGGGGAAATCAGGCTGCTTGCTTTTCCTGCAGTTGTGTCAAGGTAATAATTCATGCTGTTTGATCACACGCTTTGCAGAGCTTTGGCCTTTCAGAATTTCACATTAACAATTTCTAAATGAAGTGAACATTTCAAATTATATTCAGTTAAGGGAATCTGTTCCTGGGTACAGAGTTAGAAAATTGTGAGTGGTCTGTCACTTGGACACATTTGTTTTGCAGTTAGCTGATACTTCATTTTTTTCTGTGTCAGTCTGTCTGTCTGTATCTATAGCTATCTTTTTACAATCAGCGTTTGGATTATATTTTTATACAACAAAATGCATCAGGTTTAAGTAGAGTTTGTTGACAAATGTGCCATATTTTTTGGACTATAAGACACCCCCCCCTGCAGATTTGGGAGGAATAATGGTGTTAATGCTGCTGTTGAGTTCTGTTTACATTTACATTGGTGAAATATTATGTTATTTATGTTATTAAATATTTTACCACATTTTTTGCTTCAAAAATTTTCCTCCTCTAAAACCTAAATGTGTCTTATGGTCCGAAAAACAGGGTATATATTGACCACCCTAACCAAGTTATAAAACATTTTTGTCACCCCAAGTCTTTACATATGCCCCTTCCAAGGTGATAAGAACATCCTTCAGGGACTGTCTGTCATTTTTAGATGAAAATGCACTGTCAAAACTCAGTTGTAACTGTGTGGCTAAGACTGGCCTTATTTTAACAAAAGCAACATTCACTGTAATTACTTAATAATAAATAAAAACATGCAGGTACTGAAAGAGTTCTGATTCCTGACTGGCAGCTCAGCGAAGAGGAGGGGAGGAATGGGTAGAAGCGAGTGGATGTTGGGCAGCAGTTTATACAAATGCAGTCAGCCCAGGATGCAGGCATCAGCTTTGGAGGGACCTGGAATTACAGTCAGCATCTGCAGTGCCTTCCCTGCATGATGATCCAGAAGGAAAAATATCAGATGTAGTAGAGGTCAGGGAGCATTGTTGAATTGTTATTTAACAGATGCAGGTTTAATGCAGACAACAAAGGCAGCTGCCAGAGTCAAAAGACGTTAGAGGTATGTGCTCGATAATAAAAGGTATACAGAGTATATACAGAGTATTTACAGGGTATACTGGTCCAGGTGTTCACCCTTTATTAAATCAAAAAATTCTGCCAGGCCAAGGCAGAGATAGGACTTCCTAATGGTTGACATAGGAGATGAGAGGGTGAGATAAAGGCTAGGAGGCTGGTGATCCCAGTTAAACAGTGTTTATTTTTGATGAAATAGGTCTGAGCTCTTACCCTAATACATCTTTGTGGGCTTTTGTTATTGTTCAGACAGCTCAATTATAGGACTTTGATGCCTTTGGTGGCTCAATCAATCATCTGAATTAAGCTTTGGGTTGTTTGAGTGCTGTAATGTGCTGATGAAGATGGCAGTTAGCTCTTTCATTATAAGAGTGGTAGGATGGCAGCAGGGGAAATGCTAAAGCTGTTTCTGCTTTAAATTGACTGCATGCAATTATATCCAATAGAATAGTTTGCAAGATGGAATAAGATAGAAACCTCAGTTTTGCTCATATGCCAGACCTTATTTACTTTTAATTACTCTATTTATACAACATTATTTAAATTGAAGTAAATGAAATTGTGCCCAAAAGACATCCAATGACTTCTCTGGATAGTGGATTCAGAGCAGTTAAAAACAAATCACATAAGACTTCTGGTCAAGGTGGCAGTGTAGGCAGACACGCTCTCCTCTTTGCACAACCACATCAGAATTACAACTAAAATATAGAACAACTGTCATCAGAATTTGAGTTGAGTGGATGTCTGACAACTATGGAAGTTGAATGGATGTCTGACAACTATGGAAGCTGTCAACTATGTGACAACTACCACATCCATCTAGACCGGTAGGAGGGGCACAGGTGTGTAACGGGCTGGTCCCCAGCCCACATAGGGTGGATAAGAGTTTGGGAGGGATATCTCAGTAGTGAGGAGTCCCAGCCCCACATAAGACACCCCCTGCCCCAGCCCAGGGTTCTAGTGCCAGGAAGATAAGTCCCCACAACTTCAGGCTGCAAAACTAGTGGGGATTGAGTTAGTGGAAGAAACTTCTGGAACCCCAAGAAGTTCCTCTCTAAGAACCCACACACAGACTCACCTACTCAGACTCACTCCCTCTGTGCTCCAGCACCAGGGTGACAGCTTGAAAGGCACCAGTGGCATAGAGGGAGAAACTAAAGTGTCTGGTATCAAGGGGAACAGAGGCCATCATCCCTTTTCTAAACCCTCTCCCTGTAGAGCTGGCAAATTAGTGCCATATCTGAGACTCCATCAACCTGGCTAACACTGTTGGACCCACTTTGGAAATCCCCAGAGTCTCTGCCCCACCCAATTTATGGGCCACCCTGAGTTGCTTTTCCATATGAATGGCTGGTCTCAGCTCATGCTTCACAACTTCCTAAATGCTATCAAATAAGCAACAGCTAGTCTCAGTGAGCCCAAGGCCCAGCACTAGCAGCAGCCAGCCTACATTCAAAGCTTGGCTTCACCTGGGAATCTCCAAACCCACCACAAGTAGCAGCTGTCTCAGATTGCTTTGTAGCTCAGACAGAGTGGCCCAGGGCAAAACATAGGTGGGGGTTGACCTTGTCCTGCACCCAAAACCCCAGAGCCTGTGAACCCAGTGGACAGATACTGACCACATCAGAGGTACCACCATCTAGTCCCTAGTAGCTCATCCTCCATGGAGGGAGGAGGTTGGAGATAAGTGGTCACAGCCAATCCTTGAAGCTGACTGGCCTGGGTAAATCCTTCCCATTGATCTGCCAAGAGCAACCAAGGCTCAACTACAAGAGTAGGGTGTACTCAGCCCACACAAAGGGCACACTTCATGTACTCAGCTTGGGTGACAGGGGTGGCTATGCCACTAAACTGTACATGACATCTACTACATTAGGCCACATTACCAAGACATGGAGTCACAGCAGCTCTCCTTAATACATAATAACAAGCACAGGGAGGCTGCCAAAATGAAGAGACAAAGAAGCATGGCCCAAATGAAAGGACAGATCAAAACTCCAAAAAAAAAAAAAAGAGCTAAACAAAGTGGGGATAAGCAATATATCAGATGCAGAGTTCAAAATACTGTTTTGGATTTCTCAAAAGACACTTTGCAGACTAGAAGGGAAAGAGAAGAAATATTTGAAGTCATGAAAAGCAGGGACCTACAGCCAAGATTGCTCTACCCAGCAAAACTAGAATAGAAGAGCTGTAGTTTCCCAGATAAGAAAAAAACTAAATGAGTTCATCATCACCAAATCATTGTTACACAAAATGTTAGAGACTTATTTAAGAAAATAAAAAAGATCAAAACTATGAAATAAAATGGCAAAAAATACAAATCTATCGACAATTGAATCTAATAAACAAACTAAGCAAACAAGAAGAACAGAGAGAATCATGTATACAGAGAGCATTTTGATGGTTGTCAGAATGGAGAGTGATATGGGAGAATGGGTGAAGAGGTGAGCAGATTAAGAAGTACAAATAGGTAGTTACAGAATAGCCATGGAGATATAAAGTACAGTATAGGAAATGGAATAGCCAAAGAACTCATATGCATGACCATGGACATGAACAATGTTGGGCAGATTGCCTGAGGAAGTGGGGGTTTTGGGTGGATGGAAAGGGGGGAAGATCAGGACAATTGTAATAGTATAATCAATAAAATATAATCTAAAAGAAGAAAAAGGAATTCCTACCCTCCCAAACAATAAAACATCTAATAAAACACTGAAAAAAAAATAAAAAAACAAATCACACAAGGATGTAAGAAGGAGAAAGCGGAGGTTAGTATGGTTGAATTTTATGTCCAAGTTCAGATTAATTTGTCAAAGCAAGAGGATTCTGTTGATGCCAGGACATTGGCCAACATCTTCAGAATGGGTGGCACATTTGTGCTTTATGTCATTTTACAAAGGTAAAATGCTAATGATTTAGTTGATGCTGTGGACCCTTCAGGGAATACCTGAATTTCCCCTTGAGATTAAATTTCACCAAAATTCAATACACTGATTTTTAAGAAAAAATATTTATTTCTTTATTAGAGAGAGGGAAAGGAGGAAGGAAGAGAGGGAGAAAAACATCAATGTAAGAGAGAAACATCGATTAGTTGCCTCTTGTCTTTGATCCCACAACCCAGTCATGTGCCCTGACCAGGAATTGAACCAGTGCCTTTTCCGCTTTGCAGGGAGGATGCCCAACCAACTGAGCCGCACCAGTCAGGACCATTCCACTGATTTTTATGTATGGTGTTCCTCTGACCTCAGAGAGAGAGTGAGATGTACTTTTTACAGTGTACTGAAATACTCATTATCCAAGTCACATGGATGCTTATTACTATTTAAATGAAACAAATAACTTTTAATATTCATGTACTTTTTAATAGATATATGTGTGTCACAACCATCAAACCAGTGTGTTTGATGGTTGTGTCCCTCTCATGAACAAGCCTGTTATTTCACTTTTAGTATAGGCTACTTCTCCTAACACTGGAGTCCTCAATTCGTTTCCTTGGAGACAGGGTAAGAACATCTCGAATCTATCAGGGTCAGAATGTTGTACAACTCCAGAAATTTTAGTTACAATTTTTTCTCCAAGTACATTTCAATAAAAAAAAACACATACAACTTTCCTTTTTAATTTTTCAAATTGCCTTTTAAATATAATCCCTCCTCTCCCTCTAGCCTTTGGAGAGACTAGTTGTCTTCTTTCTCAGTTTTCTCTGTTTTCATTCTTTTTGTGGCTGGCTAACAATGACTTTAACTTTCCATCTTATAGCTATTAAAGATCCTGACCTGTTGGTCTTAATAAAAGTTATGAACCATGCCCTGCTAAAACGACTTCACCCTCCCTTTTCTCCCTTCACCATGATAAATTCCCTTGGTGGGTGATAAAATACTGGATTGAAGTGGACACATTTGGTCTCTGTTAAAGCTATTTATGGTGATTTCTCTGCCGTAAGCATTACACCCTGGGCAACCAGATGCTCCTCTTTTGGGGTCCATTTCATAACATATTCTCTCAGTTTTCCAAAAACTCCTTTGGGGCCAGCAAATTACCCTCTCTCTGCAAGTGCACTTATATAACATAGCTTCATCCAAAAGAAGCTGTACATTTAGGGAGGAAAAAATCACACAATGGAAAAGCCACCTTTAGTTTTTTTAAACCATTTAATCAAATGTCATTTGCTTTCGCTTTGTCCATAGGCTTAGCTTCCTATAATGAGGGACTTTGGAGATGGCTGGCAGTTGTCCAGAGGGCATGAGTGATGTTCACTGTTTGTTGCTGTGTTTCTGAGAGGATACAAACTGGACAAGCCATCAAAGGCTCAGGTAAACAGACATCTGTGTCTTAGAATTTATAGAGACCCAGGATTCTGTTTTTCTGATGAATATATCCTCTTCATTTATCCTCTTGCTGATTATTACATCAATTAAAGAAACTTAAAATCAACTCCCCACAACATTCCAGTCTTCTCCCAGAGCGTTAGGCTGTAATGCTGCCATGACTACCTAATTATCTGTTCAAAGCAGACATTTCTGAAGACATTTATTCACATCTTTGGAAGATCTGGATGATCTATTATAGATTCAAGTTTGTCAATTAGACGTTTAATGTTGTGCCACCCCTGGAAAGTTTCTTCACCACTCCTCAAGGTACCACTTTTGCTTTTCTGAGGTGAACTTTAAGAATAATAGCACTAATAATGTTGTTAAAACTGCAATTTCCTTTACTTACTAAAGCATAGATAAGTGCTTCTATGTAAAGCTCCCAGGAATAAGAAAAAGTTAATCTTTAGTCCCCTCCTGGGGAGTAGCCTGAAAGCCTGGGAAGGGCAGGAGGCTGTGGTAACCAGTGACTTCCTTTCCTCTTCTGCTTCACCAGGCACCATGTCTTCAGTTCCACAGGCAAACTGTGTAGTCGTCAGCTCTAGAAAACAACATGCCGGAACAAACTATCAGATTTCACGGAGGCACAGTGCTTTTCTTTTACTGTTTCGAGAAAATGATTTCCTTTTAGGAGTGACGGAGAAGTGAGGATTGAGGAGTATATGGCAGCTTTCTTCTTGTAAACCATGAAACGTCTAGTTTGTGGGAGCAGATTTAAAAGAGAATGTATATCTGTTTCTGTTTTTTCAGGGGAAATATCAGCATGAAAGTTGGGTGATGCTCTATCCTGAACCATTTGGTGTCCCTAGCTCAGTGCCTGCCACAGAGCAGGCATTCAAATGCTTGCCGAATTAAATTTTCTGTATTAAAAATATCTATGAACTGGAAATATAAAACCAGCATTTTAAATATTAAGTTCCAATAGTGGGTGTCATCATAGAAACAAGACAACATGATTAATGTCCATACATACATATACATTCAGAATGTTGATATATAATTTGTGGGGATTTAATATTTATTCCTTTTATGTTGTGATTGGATGAAATCCTCTTGCTATATATCTTGATCTTTGTTTCTATTGTGTACTTTGGAACTTTCTCTTAGTATCCAAGTTTGCTGTATGTAAACATGCCATATTTAAAAGTTGTTTTGGAATCCTTGATATGGTCTCTTAAAATTCAATTTTCTGAAGTGAAGTCTGCTTCTGGCAAAAAAGTAAAATTCTCTTTGGGAAACAGAATTGCCTATGTGCAGTTGAGGCACAATTCAAAAAAGGCTGTTATGTCATTCAAATTAAATTTAAAGACATAGAGAACAATTGGAGCCTCTCATATGGTAGAAAAATAACTACCAACTTCGGTGAGATCTTACTCTCAGAAAATTAGATCAGATTAGATTTGATTATATTTAATTCCACTTATTAAACTTTCACATTATGCCAGATACTATGCTAAGTGCTAGAAATACAAAGATGATTTCCATAGAATTTGTATCCTCCAGATGCTCATAGGATAAATGATTTTACTAGAATCTAAATTCCATGGGAGCAGAACTCCGTTTTGTTCACCTTTGTATTTCCAATGTTTAGGATTATTTTTGCCCCATAGTAGGTGTGTTAGTTCATTTGGGCTGCTATAGCAAAAGACCACAGACTGGGTTGCTTAAAGGACAGACTTATTTCTCATAGTTCTGGAGGCTGGAAGTCCAAGATCAAGGTGCCAATAGATTCAGTTCTGGTGAGGTCTCACTTCCTGGCTTGCAGACAACTTCCTTCTTGCTGTGTGTGCACATGGACTTTCCTTGGCATGCTAATGGAGAGAGAGAAAAAGAGACAGAGAGAAGGAGACACCCAGAAGGAGATCTCATATCTCTT
Organism: Carollia perspicillata; assembly: GCA_004027735.1. Classification (NCBI taxonomy): domain Eukaryota; kingdom Metazoa; phylum Chordata; class Mammalia; order Chiroptera; family Phyllostomidae; genus Carollia; species Carollia perspicillata. The sequence continues at coordinate 13,313 of PVKM010005564.1, forward strand.
CATCTCCATCATCTTAAGGATGCTAATATCATCATGAGAATTATTTTTAGGCCTAATCTGAACTTAATTACCTCCTCAAGGCCCCATCACCAAATACCATCACAGTGGAGATTATGACTTCAACATAAGATATTTTGGGGGGCAGGACACAAACATTCAGTGCCTAACAATAGATACTCAATTTATAGTTTTTGTAAGAGATTTTATTTATTTATTTTTAGACGGAAGAGAAGGGAAGGATAAAGAGAGGGAGAGAAACATCAGTGTGTGGTTGCCTGTCACACACCTGCTATTGGGGACTTGGCCCGCAATCCAAGCAAGTGCCTTGACTAGGAATTTAACTGGCGACCCTTTGGTTTGCAGGATGGTGCTCAATCCACTGAACCACACCAGCCAGGGCTATAGGTTTTAAATATAGATGAATGGATGGATTATTATGCTGGAGAGAGATTCTGAATTGTCATGCATTTGCATGACAAGTGGTCACTAGTAGGCATATTGTGCATACTCCTAGCCAGTACTCACCATCTTCTATAAAAGTTCATAAAAGTTGCCACTCTTTCCAAATTCTAGATTATAACTCAATATATTTGGACTAGTTTGGCTCAGGACTATCTTTTCTGCATAGGGCAAAACATAAATTATCCATTTTTTAAAGAGGGCTAAGTCTCTGAAAAATTCTTCCATAAGCACCTAATTCCTGGTTCTCTGTCTTATGAAGAGGAAGACAAATCCACCTCATTGAATCTGGATGATACAGCAAAAACAGTCTAGAAACTCTAGATCAGCAGTTTTCATCTGCTGTGTAGTGGTACACTGCTGTGCTGTAAGAACTTTTAAAAATGTAATATTTGACTCTTTAGTCAGGGACATCGACCTCTTTCCCCTTAGATTGTCAAATAAGAAAATGACAACAGCTAAAACAACAGTAGCCTTCTGGTGTGAATGAATAAAAATTATACCCATTTTTTGTCAGACTGGCAAAAAAAAATATATATATATATATTTACACATACACACACACATATATATACACACACACACAGGTGCCCAGCACAAATAATGCCCCACTGTTATCACAAAATCATAAGCAAGTAATTCTGTAACAATATCACACTCAAGTACACCATATAAAGTGCTAGTAAAATGTTCAAATTAAAACTATAAATTATTACACTCATATTATTACCCTACCAACCACACTCAAGCAGGCCTTACTTCAGCCAAACGCTGTATATTTCTGTATATTTTTTGGTGTGCTGCAGAATTTCAGTGATTAGTTTATGCATGCCATGAGATGAAAAAGGTTGAAAACCACCGCTTTACATCAATAGCATCCTGACGAAGGCCACAGATAATCAAGGCTGTCCTATGACCCCGTCATGCAGGGCAAGTGGGTTTCTCTGCCAGGTGAATGACCACAAGTAGAATTACAACAGCTGGTCTGCTATCTGATAAGACTAGACTCAGGAGGTAGGTGGTCAGTGAATCAACAGAGTCAGCTAAATGTGGAGAGTCATATAAAAGGATACATGGTACCTTACACAATATATTTAAATATACTTTAAAACATGGTTTATGCATGTTCATTCTTCAATGTTTTGATATGGAGTCAGCTCATTCTTTAAGAACCGTTCCGCTGTTTGGAATACCTGTTTTTCTTTCTTATATAAACTATTTCTATAAAGCACCTTCTATAACTGACAGAGTCAAACAATTTAAATTAGATTGAGAACTAAAATATAGTTAGAATGCATTTTTATTTTGCTCAAGTTCCAAGTTTTAAATGATTTTTCTTTTTTGTTTTCAATTGACATACAATATAATATTATATTAGTTCTAGGTGTGCAATGTAATTATTCAATATTTGTATATATTGGGAAATAGTTACCACAGTAAGTCCAGTGCACATCTGTCACCAAAAATAGTTGGAATTTTTTTCTTGGGATAGGAAGTTTTAAGATTTAATCATAGCAAATTTCGTGTATGCAATACAGTATTTTCAATTATAGTCACTATTACATCACATCATAACTTACATCACATCATGACTTAATTATTTTGTAGCTGCAATTTTGTACTTTTGAATCCCTTTCTCCTTTTTTTAAAAATTGAATTTACGGGGGATGATATTGGTTAATAAAATTATACAGGTGTCAGGTGTCAAATGTCCACCTAGGCACAGACAGCTGTGTTGAGGACACCATGAAGTGTAGAAATGCTGAGAGATATGAGCCTAAGTGAATATAAAGTGTTTAGTAAGCAGAATGATGAAGACCTCTGTCCTAATTTTGGGAGGAGGTAAGCCACTGAATCCTTGATAGCTGGAATTTTATCATGGCGATAGCTGAGAATGGCAGTTTTGCAATTGTTCTCAAGGTAAGGGAAAGAATTGAGATGAGTGCCCAGGCCTTAATCCATACTTTTGTAGGTTACAAATGAGCACTTCTGTCTGCCTGCTGGAATGGAAATAGGAATAGGATGTATACCTAATGGGATAATGGAGCAACGAATGTTTCAGTGGTTTGATTTCCAAATTTTAGTAGGAATTACGCAGCTGTGATTAACCTGACAAATCAAGGAGGGGATGAATTGAAGGGATCCAAACACCTGAGCCAATCTGGCACTCCTTCCTCCCGCATCCTTGAGGGCAATGTGTTGGCTCCATTTTTGGTATAGCTTCTCTGTCAGCTTCCAAGGCAAGATCCCTGTGACTACAACTGCTGAAATCAGGGCCAAGATTCTCTTGGCCATGGTCCTATAGTGTGCCTGTGGAGGCTGTGTCTAATCCTGTTTTGGAATGGACTGCAGTAGGGAAGATCTCATTCAGAGACAACCAGCCAGCAGGTATAACAGCCAAGGTGGACTTTGGATTACCCACCATTTACACGTATAGCAAACATTTATTGAATACCCACAATGTTCAAGATGCAGGGCTAGGCCTGTGGGGTTAGAAAGAGAGAGAGAAGAGGAGAACACAGCTCTGGCCTCAGGAAGGTGACAGGAAAGGACTAACATACTGCATGGAACACTATCTAGAAGGCACTCTGTTATATGTTAGTATAACAGAAAATAGTTTCTGTTTTTATCTGGGGCTCCCCTGGACTGTGAAACTTGTTCCTCTCCGGGGAGCTGGTGATGTCTGTGAGTGAGCTGATGGGTGCTGGACCTGCCTGGTGTGGTCTAGCAAGGGTCGATGAGGCTTGCCATCTCAGCTCCCCCTTCTGCAGTTACTGCAGCCAGACCCCCAGCCTCTGGCTGAGAATGCCAGGTCTACTTAGGACAGCCTGTTAGGGGTCTTTTTGTTGCCAGTTTAAAGGTAAAATAATAGTTTTTATGTTTAAATTTCTGTCAGCCTGCCTCCTCTGTGGCTTATTTTTTGCCTGGTTTCATAAGCACATGGAGAAATGAACTCAGGTGGTAGAAAGAATGCTAATGAAATCAAGTTTCTACTTCAGTTGCTTTTTGTTTGTGGCTGTTCCCTAAAGAGAGGAACTGTTTTCCCTGGGTCCTGCCAACTCTTTTGTTGTAAAAACATGCTCATCCCTTGGCTGTCTGCCCTGGAAAACAAAAGCTTTGATGCCATTGAGACTGATTCTAGACACAGGCCTTAGGATATGAAACAGATCCTTCCATGGTGAAAATTCTTGAGCAAAAATTTGGGGGGCTTTTATGAAAAAGGCCTAGGCACTGCATGAGGCCGAATATGAGTGTAGAGTGCTGTGTGTGATGAAACTACGAGCTTCTGGCACATGATGATGTTCACGAGTACCAGCTGATATTCCCCTGGCGCTTATCTGTCAAGCTCGGGTCTAAGTGTGTTTATACATTTGAAACTTGCGGCAGAATCTGTGAGATCAATTCTGTTATTATCCCTCTTAGATTCTGATGAAGAGACTAAGGTGCAGAGAGGGTGAGTACTTGCCTAAGGTTCATGCAAGTATGAGAGCTGGCCATTAACCACAGGGCTTGCACCTTTAACTGCTGTGTCAGACTGGGTTTGGGGGATAGTTTTTTTGGAAATAGAGGAGACATAATAATCGGACAGTAAATCTCTGTTGCTGTGAGCCAGGAATTTTGTTTCAGCATGACCTAGTAGAGTCACTTCCTTTTTTGTTTGTTTCAACGATTTTTTAAAAAAATATTTTTTGATTATAGTTGCCATATGATATTATATTAGTTTTGGGTGTATGACATAGTGATTAGACATTTGTATACCTTACAAAATAATCACCCCCAATAAGTCTAGTAGCCACCTGACACCGTCATAGTTATTACAATATTATTGACTATATTCCCTACGCTGTACTTAACATCCCTGTGACTATTCTGTAACTACCAATTTCTACATTTTAATTCATTCCTTTGCCTTTTTATACTCATCCTCCAACCCCTCCTCCTACTCCTTTCCCATCTGGCAACCACCAGTCAGTTTTCCATATCTATGAGTTTGTTTCTGTTTTGTTTGTTTATGCATTTTGGTTTTTCAATTCCGTATATAAGTAAAATCATATGGCATGCCTTTCTCTGTCTGATTTATTTCACTCAGCGTAGTACCTTCTATGTCTATTCATGTTGTTCCAAATGGCAAGATTTTATCCTTTTCTATGGCTGGATAATATTCCATTGTGTATATATAGTTGCATCATCTTTTGATTCCTTTATACAGAGGTCAGCATCTCTATGAGGTGGGAGAAAAGATGGATGTAAAAAGAATGAGATCCAATGTGTCATTCTCTCTTTCTTCCTACTATAGTCACTCTCAAATTAGTCTCTAAGTTCCTTGAGGTAGGGATGTCTTATTCAGTCTGGCAACCCTTTATTAGCCAGTCCAATGCCTTGACACACAATATGTCATGGGAATGACTGAAACACCCCTCCTGGAGTCATGTTCACTCACGCAGGGTGGGCAGTTGGGCTGCTATATGAATATGTAATGAGAATACTCTTGTTCATAGATGTGTTCACAAACCTCTATTACTTTGAGCATTACTGGTAACATTGATATTACATGCTAATGATTTGGTGGACTTTGCCGTTCTTACAAAAGAAGAAAAGGGTGCTTTTTTTCTTTCTTTCTGACCTGGTCTGGTGATCCTGTACCTAAGTTGAAAAGTCTCAGGACTGTTCCGCCATCCTTTATTGTAGTAAGAGCTGGGGTCTTGGGCGGGGATGTGATATTCATATACAGCGGCGGAGCATACATTAGGGAGCATACCTCACTTTCACAAATGGAATGCCAATTTTATGGAAAGAGGGACAGTTATGTGTTCAGCAAAAAATTATCAGCCTTTCAAACAACCAGAGGTGGTCATTTTTTATAGTGCCAGCCAATGAAATTTAAATTGGGTTTTATGGCAGAATTCTCAGTTTCTAATACAGTTACTCTCCTTTCTTCCCTACTTTGTTATTCTTCCTGCCTGGAATAATGACATGAGGCTGAGGATGCAGCATCCATCTTTTTACAATGAGACAATAAGCAGGAAGACTAAAGCCCGCATGCAAGCGATGGCAGAGCATAAGGCAAGAGTCAGAGTCGTTGACAACGTATTTGAAAAGCCGCAGCAGCTCTGGACTGTTTTCATTCGGATTTCTTATTGTGTGAAAAGTAAACTCGTGGTCAAGGCTTCTATAAATCAAGTTTTTTGTTACTTATAGATGAATGTAATTCTTACTGAATCAAGCGGCATCTTTAGACCTTGAAATCAGTAAAATGTTGACTGAAGTAGAAGTTAACAATAATTATTGTTCAATGAGTGGAATTAACAACCTGCAGAACTGGCAGTTTTAAAAGGCCTATTATAAACATTCTTTTAAAATGAGGAAATAATGTGTGGTGGGGGAGGGGTTATAAGGGGACTAAATGGTAATGGAGAAAATACAATAAAGATTACATAAAAAATAAAATGAGAAAATAGCTTATATCCAAGTTTTGTTAGGAAGGCTCTAATATAGAGCACAAGTACTATACATTAAGTTTTTGAGCATTATAATGTGAGGTATAGCTGTACCATGACTGAAAAAATTCTTAATCTGGAGAGTAAAAATTTGTGAATTGAAGGGGAGGATGGACTTAAATTCTAAACACCAACACTAGTTATACAGACAAATATATTCATTAATGAACAAGGATGATTCACCTAGTCTCTGTGACTATAGGCCTGGGACCAACTTCTCAGCAGGACCTGAGAAGCTGTAAAATGCAAATTCTTCGATCCTATTACAGACCCACTTATTTGGAAATGCAAGGGTGGGGCCAATAATCTGTGTTTTAACAAGCCCTCTAGGTCATTCTAACGCAAGTTAAAGATTGAGAATCACTGCTTTACAGTAATTTTCATATTTTAGATTAATTTGCACACATTAGACTAACCAGGACTGTTGTCCCCACTAGTTCCAGAGTCATTAACATCCTTCTGATTTGTGCCTGGGTCTCCTGGTGACCATCTCCAGAGGGCATATCCTGATATGGTAAATTAAGAAGCTGGCATTCTGTTTTCTAAATCAGTGTCATTTAAGATGTAGTTTCTTTCTTCCAGGAGCCCACGGAGAATGACTAATGTGTTTCTAAACCTGAGTCAATCTGTTTTAATGAGGAGAGATCTGTCTGAAGCAACTGACCTTGTGTTTATAGATCTTTACTATAGTAAGAAAACTCAATGTTATAATAAAGTTGGTTAAAAAAATATTTAAAAGGACTCCTCAAAGCTGGAACACAGAATTTTCCAGCAACAATCTAGAATGTGAATAATCCAAAGTTAGCTATTTGGCATTCGATTTTAAGTAGACAGAGGAAAAAATAGCAAATAGGTCTTTCTGGCTAGCTGAGTTGCTGATTTAAACACTTTACAAAAATTTAACTCTACAATTAAATTTAAACAAACAAAGAAGGCAAACAATATATGGGGAACTTTGTTTCTATGTTTACTTATACTACAAGCTGTCAAAATCAATGACCTATTTCTTTCCTCCTAACAAAACCTTAAAATGAAAATTACCTGCCTTTAAATTAAGTCTGATTGATTACTCTAGAAGGGGAGGCCTTGAATTTTCCTTTCTTTTTGACTATAATATAATTCTTTGTTCCAAAAGATGGAAGAAATTTGATGCAAGTACAGTTCTGTTAGAAAAGAACAGGTGCCTTGTGGGGTGGGGGGCTCTGTCCCCAGGCCCCCTCCTGCCCCCCGGCTGCCATGGATGAGAATAAGTCTACCAAGATATGATATGCTGGGGGAGAAAGGTGGCTGATCTTTCAAAGGAGAAGGGCCAAGAGCCTTTTTCTCAATGGGCTTTTACTGGCTTCGTTTTGCACAAGAACACAGGTAAAGCTCATTAATCATTATCAGGCAGTAAGGATCAAACAATAGATAACATACAAAGAACTCTGAGGGCCTATTTTGAGTCATGGTCAGATAGCTAAAGAGCTATAAAACTTTGAGGAACGAGCTCACTTCCTGCTTGGACCCTTATCATTTAATTGGGAGCATTCTAAACAAAGCAGGTTTCACAGGGTTTTACATATTCTTTCTTAGGCCCGATTGCCCTAGGGAACCCACCCTTTCCGGTACAGGGCTGCACCCACCACCAGCATTGTTTCAGACTTAAGGCATTGTCTCAGGCTTAAGTCAGGCAAGGGTAGAAAGGCAGCCAAGAGATTAGGAGACTTCTCACAGACAGAATGAGGACTCAGGCTTTGTCAAAGCTGAGGGGTGAGGGTCCATCACCCTCTTTTGCTGTAGCCCCTTAAGTCCTTTCCTGGGGCCTCCACATGATCATGCCTGTCTTAGGGCGTTCCTCTCTTCAGAAATCTTACCCGTCATTGGCTAACCTATCATGCACTGGGGGCCAGGCAGGGTGAAGTAAAAGGAGCAGAAGCGGCACTCCTACCAGGGAGATGAGCTTTGTCTCCTTAGTGGCTTATGGTCCGAAGGTTGCCTACTCAGCCTTTGCCATGGGGGAGTTACAGCTTCTGACACCAGGCAGGTTCCCAACAGTGCCTGAGTGAGGCACAGCTGAACAATAAGAGCTGGCCAAACTTTTGATCAAGATGTTTGACTTTTAGGAATAAAATTAGTTTCTGATTTTATTATATGATTTTTTTTTTGGTGTATGCTTATGGGTGTTTTTAGGTGTGGTGAGGTAGGTGGGAATAATATGACTCAATTAAAAATAGAGAATAGTAATCACTAATTATATATACTAAATTTTTTAAATAACATAACCTGCTATAACAATGTATTTAAAAGAGCACAAGTTCAGGAGATCCAAGATGGTGGAGGGGTAAGTGGAAGCTACACTAACCTTCTCCCAGGACCAATCTGGAATTACAACTAAATTGGAGAGAAATCACCCTGAATAACCAACTGAATACTAGCTAGAGACAAGTCTTATAACCATGGACAGACAGAAGAAACCACTTCACCACAATATGAATGGTGGGGAGTGTGGAGAAGGTGCAAGAGGTCTGGCTGGGTTCCATGGGAGGCAGTTGAAGTTCCAAAGGATATTCAGCAGACAGGGAGGGGTTCTCTCTGAGGAGAGTGGTGTCTAAACTGCAAGGGGCTCCCCAACCTATAGCATCAAAGCTAGAAAGGAACCCAGATGACATTCAGCTGTGAAAGCAGCACAGTTTCTGTCTGCCAGGAGAGGTGGCTAGAGATGCATAGATCCTCTTAAATGGTCAAGGCAAAAAATTTTGTTTTCAACCACTTGCAATGGGCTCCAGCAGAGGGAGGGCAGAGTGGACTAATGATGCTTGAGGAGAGTCTGGAGTTGGTGGATCTTGAGAGAGAACTGAAGGAACAGCTTCCAGGATCTTTGTGCTGAGATATTCCTCACAGTGCAGAAGCTGTCTTTCTCAGGCAAAGAACTCTGTTCCAAGTGGCATGAGCCTGAAGGGAAGCAATAGCCCCATCCTCTGAAATTACTGTGTCCCACCTTGTGGTGCTTAAGCTGGCTGCTGATTAGAGCTTGAGGCAATATCACTGATCAGTTTAACAACTAAGAAAATACAAAGAAGCAGCCAAAATGGGAAGATGAAGAAACAGACACCAAATGAAAGAAAAAGATATTTCTCTAGATGAAGAACTAGAAGAATTGGAGGCAAGTAATTTATCAGATATAGAGTTTAGAGTAATGATTATAAGGATATTCAACAGCATGAAAAAAGACATAGAAACAATAAAAAAGCACCAGTCAGAAATAAAGAATGCAATATCTGAAATAAATAATACACTGAAAGGAATAAACAGTAGGTTAGATGAAGTAGAGGACTGAATCCGTGGTTTTGAAGACAACGTGGAAAAAAACACTCTAGCAGAGCAGCAAAAAGAAAAAAAATGAAAGAAAATGAGGAGAGCTTAAGAAACATTTTAGACAACATAAAGTGTAACAACATCCACATCATGGGAAAACCAGTGGAGAAGAGAGTAACCAAGGGGTCGAGAAACTATTTGAAGATATGATGACCAGAAAATTCCCTAATCTTTTGAAGAAAAAAAGACACACAAGTCCAGGAAGGTCAGAAAGTCTGAAACAAGTTGGACCTAAAGATGCCTACACTGAGTCACATCATAATTAAAATGACAAAGTTGAAAGACAAGAAAAGAATCCTAAAAACCTCAAGAGAAAAGCAAGTAGTTATTTACAAGGGAACTCCAATTAGACTGTCATCCCACTCCTCAACAGACACATATCAGGCCAGAAGGGAATGGTATGAGATATTTAAGTGAAGTTAAGTAAGGACCTACAACTAAGGCTACATTACCCAGCAAGCCCATCATTTAAAATTAAAGGAGAAATAAAGAACTTCCAGACAAGAAAAATCTAAAGGAGTTTGTAAACAACAAACCAGTACTGCAACAAATGTTAAAGGGCTTGCTTGAAGAAGGAGGAGGAGGACAAGGAGAAGAAGAAGAAAACAGAGGAAAAAAGTCTAACAATAAAATGGCACTACCTACGTATCTATCATTACTCACCTTAAATGTAATTGGCTTAAATGCTCCAACCAAAAGACATAAGGTAGATGAATGGATAAGAAAACAAGACCCATACACATATGGTCTCCAAGAGACCCATCTCAGATCTAAAGATACACACATACTGAAAGTAAAGGGATAGAAAAAGATTTTTCACAAAAATGGAAAGAAAAAAAAAAAAGCTGGGGTAGTGGTACTTATATCTGACAAAGTAGGCTTTAAAAAATAAGGCTTTAGTAAGAGACAAAGGACACTACATAATGATAAAAGGAACAATCCAACAAGAGGATATAACCCTAGTAAACATATATGCATCCAACATAAGAGCACCTAAATATGTGATACAGCTCTTTTAAAAAATATATATTTTATTGATTATGCTATTACAGTTGTCCCATTTCTCCCCCTTCACTCCCTTCCACCCTGCACAACCTCTCCCACCCACATCCCCCACTTTAGTTCATGTCCATGTGTCATATTGTAAGTTCTTGCCTTCTACAATCCTATACTATTCTTACCCTCCCCCTATTTTCTACCTACCCTCTATGCTACTTATTCTCTGCACCTTTTCCCCCGATCTGCTTCTCCCACTCCTATGTTGATAACCTTCCATGTGTTCTCCATTTCTGTGGTTCTGTTCCTGTTCTAGTTGTTTGCTTAATTTGTTTTCATTTTTGTTTTAGGTGTGGTTGTTAATAATTGTGAGTTTGCTGTCATTTTACTGTACATGTTTTTGATCTTTTTCTTAGATAAGTCCCTTTAACATCTCATATAATAAGGGCGTGGTGATGATGAACTCCTTGAACTTGACCTTATCTGAGAAGCAATTTATCTGCCTTTCCATTCTAAATGAAATCTTTGCTAGATAGAGAAGTCTTGTATGTAGGTCCTTGCCTTTCATGACCGCAAATACTTCTTTCCAGCCCCTTCTTGCCTGTAAGGTCTCTTTTGAGAAATCAGCTGACAGTCTGATGGGAATTCCTTTGTAGGTAACTGTCCCCTTATCTCTTGCTGCTTCTAGGATTTGCTCCTTCATTTTAATCTTGGCTAATGTAATTATGATGTGCCTTGGTGTGTTCCTCCTTGGATAATTTCTTTGGGACTCTCTGAGCTTCCTGGACTTCCTGGAAGTCTATTTCCTTTGCCAGATTGGAGAAGTTCTCCTTTACTATTTGTTCAAATAAGTTTTCCACTTGTTGCTCTTCCTCTTCCCCTTCTGGTACTCCAATAATTCGGATGTTGGAATGTTTAAAGATGTCCTGGAGGTTCCTAAGCCTCTCCTCATTTTTTTGAATTTTTGTTTCCTCATTATTTTCTGTTTGGTTGTTTGTTTCTTCCTTCTGATCCACTCCATTGATTTGAGTCCCAGTTTTCTTCCCATCACTACTGGTTCCCTGTGCATTTTCCTTCATTTCACTTAGCGTAGCCTCCATTTGTTCATCTAATTTGCGACCAAAATCAACCGATTCTGTGAGCATCCTGATTACCAGTGCTTTGAACTGTGCATCTGATGGGTTGGCTATCTCTTGCTTGTTTAAGAGTATTGGCTCTGGGGTTTTAATTTGTTCTTCCATTCATGTTATTAAACAATGAGTGGGTCAACAGGAAGATCAAGGTAGAAATCAAAAGCTGCCTTAAAACAAATGAAAATGAGCACACAACAATCCAAATTCCGTGGGACACTGGGGAAGAGGGAAATTCATAGCATTACAGGCCTATTTCAAAAAACAAGAAAAAGCTCAAATAAACAATTTGACTTCACACTTAAAGGAACTTGAAAAAGAACAGCAAACAAAATCCAAAGTGAATAGAAGGAAGGAAATTATAAAGATCAGAGCAGAAATAAATGAAATAGAGTCTAAAAAACAATACAAGACATTCATGAATCCAAGAGCTAGTTCTTTGGAAAGATAAACAAGATTGACAAACCTTTAACTAGACTTATTGAGAAAATAAGAGGAAGGACACAAATAAATAAAATCAGAAATGAAAGAGAAGAAATAATAACTGATACTAAAGAAATACAAAGGCTAGTAAGAAGATACTCTGAAAAACTGTATGCCCCAAAATTGGACTACCTGGGTGAAATGGATAAATTCCCCCAAATTGACACTCTTCCAAAACTAAGTCAGGAAGAGTCAGAGAATCTGATTAGACAGATTACACCTAATGAAACTGAAGTAGTAATGGGGGGAAAAAAAACTCCAAACAAACAAAAGACCTAGAATGGATAGTTTCAAAGGTGAATATTACCAAACATTATGGGAAGAATTAATACCTCTCCTTCTTAAACTATCTCATAAAATTCAAGAGAAGGGAAGGCTGCCAAACTTAGTTTACAAGGCCAACATTATCCTAAGTCCAAAGCCAGATAAAGGCACTACAGAGAAAGAAAATCATAGGCCAATATCCCTGATTAACATAGATACTAAAATCCTCAACAAAATATTAGCAAACCAAATATAGCAATGTATCAAAATGATCATGCACCATGATCAAGTGAGCTTTATTCTGGGACTGCAAGATTGGTACAAAATTCACAAATCATAAATGTGACTCACCACATAAACCAGTGAAGGATAAAAATCACATGATCATATAGATAGATGCAGAAAAAGCATTTGATAAAATCCAACACCCCTTTATGGTAAAAACTCTCAGCAAAGTGGGATTAGAGGGAACATCACTAAAAATAATAAAGGCCATATATGATAAAGCCATTACCGGCAATACACTCAGTGGGCAAAACCTAGAAGCATTCCCCTTAAGATTGGGAACAGACAGGGGTGTCCGCTTTCACTGCTCTTATTTAACATAGAAGTGGAAGACATAGCCACAGCAACCAGATAAGAAGAAGAAATAAAAGGTATTCAAGTTGGAAAGGAAGAAATAAAACTGTTATTATTTGCAGATGGCATGGTACTGTACATAGAGAACCCCAAGATTATACCAAGAAACTACTAGAACTGATAAATGAATTCAGCAAAGTAGCAGGATACAAAATTAATATCCAGAAATCAGTCACATTTTATTTGTCCATAATGAGCTAACAAAAAGGGAAATTAAGATAACAATCCCATTCACAATTGCTACAAAAAGAGTGAAATACCTAGGAATAAACCTAACCAAAGATGTAAAAGACCTGTACTTGGGAAATTACAAGACACTGAGGAAATAAATTGAAGAAAATACAAATAAGCAGAAGCATGACTGGATTCATGGATAGGAAGAATTACCATCATTAAAATGTCCATACTCCCCAAAGCAACCTACAGATTCAATGCAATTCCTGTCAAGATTCCTGATGTATTTCACAGGACTAAAACAAACATTTCAAAAATTTATATGGAGCCAAAAGGCCCCACATAGCAACAGTGATCCTGAGAAAGAAGAACAAAATTGGAGGAATCATGCAACATAATATCAAACTATACTATAAGGCCATAGTAATCAAAACAGTATGGTACTGGCATTAAAACAGATACATAGATCAACAGAACAGAATAAAGATCCCAGAAATAAACTCATACCTTTAAAGTCAATTAATATTCAGAGGAAAGAAACACATACAACAGCCCAATGATAGTTTATTCAATAAATAGTGTTGGGAAAATTGGACAGATATGTGCAGAAAAGTGAAACTAGACCACCTTCTTACAGCACACAAAAATAAATTCAAAATGAATCAAATACTTAAATGTTAGATCCAAATCTATAAAAATGCTAGAAGGAAACACAGGCAGCAAAATCTCGGACATTGCTTATCAAAATTTTCTATCAGCTAGATCTCCCCAGGTGAGAGAAACAAAAGGAAAAAAAAAAACAAAAAAACCCCCAAATGGTACATCAAACTAAAAAGTTTTTGCATAGAAAAGGAAAACATTAACAAAATAAGAAGACAACCTAAAGAATGGGAGAATATATTTGCTGATACAACTATAAGGGATTATTATCCAAAATTCATAAAGAACTTACAAAACTCAATCAACCCAATTAAAAAATGAGCAAAGGACCTGAATAGACAGGCACTTTCCAAAGAGGACATACAAATGGCCAATAGACATTTGAAAAGATGCTCAATATCACTAATCATCAGAGAAATGAACATTAAAACCATGGTGAGATACCACCTCATACCTGTCAGAATGGGTATCATCAATAAATCAATGAACAAGTGCTGACAAGGTTGTGAAGAAAGGGGAACCTATTGCACTTGTGGTGGGAATGCAGACTAGTGCAGCCACTGTGGAAAGCAGTATGGAGATACCTCAAAAAAGTAAAAATGGATCTCTGCCTTAGACCCAGCGATCCCACTTCTGGGAATATATGCAAAGGAACCCAAAACACTAATTCAAAACAATATAAGCACCCCTATGTTTAGTGCAGTGTTATTTACAAGAGCTAAGATATAGAAGCAGCTCATGTGTCCATCAATAGGTGAGTGGATAAAATAACTATGGGTCATTTACACCATGGAATTCTACTCAGCTGTTAAAAAAGAGAAAATTTTATCCTTTGTGACAGTATTGATGGATCTGGAGAACATTATGCTAAGTGAAATAAGCCAGTCAGAGAAAATCAAGGACCATATGATTTCGCTCATATGTGGTGTATAATGAACAAACTGAACTAACAAGGAAAATGGGGACAGACTCATGATGGAGAGCCAGATGACAGCTAGTGTGGTGGTGAGGTAAGCGGATGAAGGAATTGAGCAAAAAGGAAAAAGGACTCATGGTCATGGACAACAGTGTGGTGATTGCTGGGGGCAGTGGGGTATAAAGTTACTAAATGGTAATGGAAAAAATACAATAAAGATTAAATCAAAAAATTGAAAAGAAAAAAGAGCACAATTTCACCTGGATCTCTTTAACTGTGGCATAGCTACAAATATATCAGTAAACTTTCATTTTAGTCTATTTCCTGAAATTTGGGAACCTGTTATATAAAACAGGTTTCAAAGTGTTTATGTCACAGACTGTAGTAGTCAAAAATCATTGATTGACTTTTCAGTTGGTGGGTACCAGTGAGGCCATGGGTGTTCATGTTATTTCTGTCATTATTGTAACTATCAGTCCTGAGAAAGCATATCCCTGAATAGTGCATAGCAAAATAATCATGGCTAGAAAATTGGGCAAGGCTAATTGCTCCAGCTTTTCCTGGGATCTGGAAATATTTTGACTATTGGACATGCTCAGATGAGGCACGACATTTTGATTCTCTGATATGAGTCCTGAAAATAGAAAATGGGATTTGGAGTAGAGGGAGGGGAAAAAACATTAAGTGGAGATTGTAGGTAGAAGTAGGCTAAAAATTTAATTAAAAATATACTAAGTTGGGGTGAAGGGAAGCAGGGATGTTCAGTGTTTCAAGAAAATCCCTAATGGGCATGTTCAGTTCAGAGTTACCCATCTGCTGGACCAGATGTGCCACTTGCATGTATTCCTATTCCGGTGTCTTCCTTCGTTGCCGTGCCTCCTGTTTTACAGAGAACTCATGTTGTTTGGTGATATAAGGTTTTAAATCTAATAAACTACCCAGTTGTAAAAGCATTTATGCTATAGGACCCACTTCTAGTCAGGTTGACTTCAATGCTCAGGGTAAAGGTATTTCTGAGTCTACCTTCTTTTGATCTTAAGAAAATAAACACAGAGATGAAGAGCCTGGGGCAGTGATTTACTACACTGTAGATGTGTGCACAGACTGAAGAGACGTTAACTGGCTTGCTGACCAAGGCAGCTCTGCTAGATAAACCCCAGTACTGCTCTCTGAGCTGCGTTGAACTCTGCTGGTAGTTTTTCCTCCAGCAGCTCTTGTAACTTGAAAACCAAAGGATAGTCTGACCTCTTATTTGCCAGTTTCAGTGAAAATACCCCAGTTCTCTTTTTATCATGTATGGAATAAGATCAGCTTTCTGAATGAAGAATTCAGATTCACAAAGCTAATGAAGTTATCCAGTGGTTTGCAAACTAGGATCTACAGGGCCTCTCAGGGACTGCATAGGGAGAAAGGTGAGCCCCAATTTGGGGAAGGGGATTCCCACCCTTCCCTTTGGAGAAGCTCCATAATTTGGTTTCCTGTATGATTTTGTGTGATGACAGTGCTCCTATGCTAAAAATAAAGCGTGAAAATCTTGATGCTACAATTTTTTCCTTTACAAAAGGATCTCTAGTGCATGTAAAGTGGTTAAAATAAAGGCTCCATATGGTACCTGGAACCGCTACTCTTCCCAGATGTTTGGGTCCTCTTGTGGAGTCTGTGTTTTGTGGCCAGGTGTCTCCTCTCACCTCCTTCCATGATTTTTTCCTCAAGGGCTCTTCTCCATAGAGGTCCACTTAATTTAGCCAGCTTGGGTCCTCTCTCTGAAGTGGGCACACACACTTATGTGTTTGGACTTCCAAGTGTGTGTATACCTCATGTTCTTTACTGGGCATCTTGGGCTCCATGTACATCACAGGATGTGACTAGACAGAAGGTGGAGAATGTCACCTACAGCCTCCAGTTAGATGTCCTTAGGCCTTAGCTCCCACTCTTCTGGGACACACTCATGGGCACACACACATATGTATGTGTGCTCACACACAAACAATTATTATTTCCTTTGAATCTTCGAAACATCTTCTCCCTGTTGTTTTGCATCTCTTCAGCTCTGACTTTTCAGTTTATATCCATAGTGTAAGGATAATGGTGTTACTGCTATGCATGGATTTAGCTAAAGATATTAATAAGCTTTTTCTTGTAGTTCTGTTGCAAAGACTTGTAAACTGATCCACTTATAGTTGATACTGTAGATGCCATTTCCAAAGCTTTGTATTGCTCCCCACTCTTGTTTTGACCTGTTTTAATCTCGAAGCCTTTCCCTAGAAAAAACTAAGAACTACCCACTTTTGACTGCCTGCTACCCTTGTGCCTTCGTAGTTGGCAGCTCTGGTGTAGTTCTTTAAATGCTCCTGTCTTTCCACAGTCTGGGGCTGTCCATTTAAACCAGGGTGTCCTGTTGTCCATCTCCACATCAGAGTCCTGCATGCTCGAGAGCACACCCTCTTCTCTCTAGGGATCTGCCTTTGATTGTTACCTTAGGGTGGTGCTCCCGATCCTGGCTGGATTTACACCCTATTGACAGAGATGGAAACCTAAACACTTCTCCTAAGAATCCACTCACACAAAAAGCATTTGGGAACATGAAGACTTCACGGAAGATAAGTAGAAGAGTGGTGAGGAAGTATTTATTTATATCACATACCCCACTGGAAGCAAGCTAACTGTGGGCTGTTGGAAATTCCTGCCCTCTCTTTGTAGCTGTGCTGTCCTGGGAACTGTTCTGACCCTGGCACCATATGGTGTTCAGCTTCTTCTCATTAACTGTTTCAGATTTTCAAATTGTCACCTTTCTATTGTGTTGATCTCTCATCTGCTCCCACTTGCCAACTTACATTTACAGACTAATGAAGGGATTAGTAGAACAACAACAAAAAAATCACTCTTTAATTGGACTTACAGGCACACCTCAGTTTACTGCCCTTTGCTTTCTTGTGCTTCATAGATATTGTGTTATTTACAAGTGAAAGGGAAGACCGTCCACCAGCACAAAGATTACAACTTGTTGAAGGCTGGGATGATGGTTGGCATTTCTAGCAATAAAGTATTTTTAAGTTAAGCTACGTACATTTTTTAGACATAATGCTATTGCACACTTAACAGACTACAGTATGAACAGAACTTTTATATGTACTGGGAAGCCTAAAACATTTATGTGACGGGCTTTATTGTGATATTTGATTTATTGTGATGGTCTGAAATGAAAATTGCAGTGTCTCTGAGATGTGCTTGTACATTGTCAGACAGCAGGTATGGATCATGCAACACTTTTTCTGTCGTTTGTTTTCTGCCACACCCCCCAATGCCAAGTGGGCCATCCAAGGCTGATTCAGTCCTCACGGCCACACAGAGCATTGAACATCATGATGGTGGCTCTGCTCCCTGTCTGGACTTGTCACTTGATTCCATAGACTAACTGGATCGAGATAGTGTCAAATAAATGACCAATAAATGAAAATTCCAATTGCCTGGTTTCTTTGCCTAATTCCAAGCCACCCACATGACTGTCTTTCTTCTCTATTTTCCTTTTCTTTTAGAACTGGTTTTTGGGGGATGAGGGATGGTGTCATGCAGATATAGCTTTTATTTTTCAACTCTTTAAAATAAGGATCTTGGTCTCCTTCATTTCCAAGTGGGTAATAAGAGTAACACAGTACTTCAAAATTAACAAAGATGGGAAAAATTGTTTAAGGGAATAGGTCCTCTAAATGCCAAAGGACAGCTTGAAATACGTATTAGACTTCTCTAGAACTGCTAATAAATAAATCAGCTTGATAGTGATTTTGAATGTATCCAAGATGAGGAAGTTTTTACTATACTTGACAAGGAAATAAAGGCAGTGAATAGATTATTCAATGGACGGTTCTGATGTGGCTTCCCATCCATTCTGGCAGGTGCACAGTGCTCAAATATACATGATAATAGTTTAAATGTAAATAGGGTTAATGAATTTTAATATTCCTCTGGATTGTGTATTCATACTCCATTTGCATAGTGACTTATTTCTCAAGCCCTTTTGTAAATATTGTAATGAAATAAACATTAGAGGTGAGCACAAAGGAGTGCATACAATTAGCTCAGCAGACAGCCCTCCATGAAGGCAAATTGGAATCATATCACAGAATTGTGGACATCAGGGATAGAGGAGTCACAAAGTCAACCAGCTGATCCTTCTTTTCTAGTGGGGAATTATTCTGTTTAGGAGATTTTCAAAAAAGTAGCCTGGTTTAACTTTCTGTGCCTCCAGTGGCAAGGCTTCTGAACTTGCCGTCAGTAGAATATTTGCTGTGTTTCCCTTTGAAGCGACTGTGGTCCTGGGGACGTGGTGTGAGGAGTGAAGGAGAACAGAGGTGCCTACCCAAGCCACCCTGGGCCTAATCACTGTCAGACTGAGGAGGAAGCTGCCCCAAAGTTAATCTGTGAAGCATTGTAGCACAGAGCAAGACTCACTTCCTTTAGCACAGCTTTCACTTTTTCTATCACCAGTTTTGAAAAAAAAAATTTAAAAAAGGTTTCCCTTCTTCCTCACCACTGTTGTGCTGGCCAAGATAAGCCACATTGGTCCTAACTCTTGCTGATTAATTCAGAATGCTATTTAAATTTAAGATGATTAGTAATGGTTATATCTTTCAGCCTTTTCTTTACCCCAAAACCATTATATACAATGACAACACTTAAAATTCCTGCTCTTTGTCTGATGCACTGAATTCTTTCATGCCTTAGTATCTGTGCCTCTGCTACTGGAAGAGAGCAGCATGGCTGCTGGGAGCATGCGAGTGCCCGGTGCTGGAACTGGGACACCCACATTCAACTCCCGTGCATAAGAGGCATAAGAGGAGTACCAATAGCAACTACGTCACGGATTTGTTAAGTGGTTAAATGAGTTACTACGTGTAAAATATTTGGAAGAGTGCTTGGGATTGGTAAATGCTTCCAAGCTACAGCTCATAGTACTTTCTCTGCTTGAAATGCCCTTTCTTTTCTTATGAAACTTGAGGGTCAAATGTTACTACCCCATTTCCCCAGCTTTCTAATTCAAGGTAGAGTTAATTGCTTGTTCCTTTTGTTTCCCTGACATGGTTCACATATTTTTATGATTGTGTATTATTTATAGGGTGTATTAAATTTAGTTCTCAAATATTCCTCTTATTTCCAAAGCTATAAATTTCTTGAGTGCTGGACCATAATTTACTCAACCATTTATCATTCCTCGGCATCTCAGACAAGCTCTGGATAAAACAGGTGTTTGATATGTATCTGTTGGATTAAACATAAGCAACGTATAATAACATATAAGCATTCATTGTTTGAGTGAGCCTGGCTGAACACTTTGTACATCCCAATATTGCTCTGGATGTGCACGTGGACAGGGAGAACGTTTATTGCTTTTTGTTGACTGCAGGACCTGAGCCATTTTTTAATATAACTGTACTCTAATATCAATCAAATGGGATGACCAGGTGATGGAGCCTGAGATTCTACTCTTTATTTAGCAACTGAAGTCTACCTTTACAAGATCTTTGGCTGCCCATTCGGTTTTGCCTATCCTTTGCATATTTGGGGAAATTCCCATGTTATGAATGTTAGTTTTGTTTTATTTATTTATTTATTTATTTATTTATTTATTTATTTATTTATTTATTTTTGCGGTTAGGAAGTAAGTGTGGGATGTTGAGCTTTTGATGAGAAATGCCTGGGTGAGGGTTTGGTTCAAAAGCACATGAGGAAAAGCGTGGTGGTGACTTCTATTCTCTTGTTTGCATAGCCATGGAGAAGCTGACTAGGTGCAGCAGAGGCGATAAGAGGTAGCATTTTTACTGGAAGTGATTGCATGTAAAGTCCAGTGTTAGAATTAATTCACAGCGATAGCAGCAGTGTCCTCCTTCGGCTAGTTCTGGGGCATTTTGGGGAACATTTTGTTGGAAACTGAACTTCTAGTCTCCCTATGATTTTGTAAGTCACCTAATATCTTTTCATAATCTCCTTTCTGCTTAAATCAATTGGAGGGGATTCTTTTGTTTTCCAATGGAAGCTCTACTGAGCTGCTATTGAACCAACTTCTGTTGTCCAGAATTTCCAAGATGTAGTGATAATAATAATACTGTGGTTCGTTTGGACCTGAGGACTTAAAATCAGAGCAAGAAGTCTGTGGGTTTTTCCAGACATTGTGTCAGCGACTCAAGGAATGTTAAAATTATATGGACAGTTAATTTCAGTGGAGCTTTAAAAAAATCACTTTTCTTGCTTATAAAAGGTTGGATCCATGTAGTCTGAATGGTGCTTCTAAATTCAAGTAACATTCTTTCTTATCATCATAGGAGTTTACAGATCAGGCGTATGAGTTAGTGCTTTTATTTCTTATCTGCCTTGACCCTTGGAAAGCAAATTGGTTACAATCAGCAGAGGGAGCTAGAATCCCAAAACTAGAAAGCTGAAATGAAATGAAGCGAGAGTTTCCAGGGGGGAAATTATCCAGCATAAAAGAAGGTCAAGAAGAGTTCAGATAGAATTTTCTGAAGGAGAAAAAGATTGGGAAAAAGCAAAGAGATGAGAAAATTGTTATAAGAGTAATAATAACAGATTAAAAACTGGGGAAGAATTAAAAGATATGATTAACAGCTGTCACTACTTCAGCTGACAAAGCTGGTTAATTGCCCGTGTAATCCTAGTATGTAATTTCCCACCTAGTATACTTCACTCTTGAGAATCGTAAATGAATCACATATGTTACTTTTGTTAGGCTGCTGAGGACATGATTCCAAGCAATGGTTTTGACTTAGAAGGAACAACAATGATAAAAACTAGACTCGTTTATACATATACAAGGGTCTTTCCAGTTTACTGGTTGAAGGCCTTTTAGAGCTCAGATTGAAGACAGGGATGATCTCCTCTGTTTCTTCATTAGACAGATGCAAAGCTAAGGCCCAGGGAGCTGGACTGCCTTGCCCAAGACAGGCTCCCTGGAATGCTACATATTGTGACATAAAGAACAGAAATTTAATATCAGACCCCTTGCTGTATAACGACTATCACATAGAAATCCTCGGGTCTAAAAAAAAATCTTCCTCTTTGAATACTTGTTCAAATCCCTTTCTCCTTCTTTACTCACTCAGTCCTTGACCACATGGGAAAAGACATGCATGTCCTCATCCATGTGGGACAGAGACAAAGGCAAATCACTGGGATGTTTTTCTGCCTTTCCCTCTTTTACTTTTGACCTTCAGTGCTTGATACTTGACAGATGTCAAAGAACAGCAGGGTGAATGCAAAAGGCTTCTCTCTCTCTCTCAAAGCTTAAGCACACTTGGATATTTCTTCAAAATATCCTGATCTGCAAATGCTGGCAAAGGAAAGCTTCGCTTCCCTTACATTTCAAGCGTACAGATTTTTTTCTTCAGTCTATACTAGAGAGCTTTTATTTTTTTGTTGTCCTAACTTTACGTGTGTTTGAAAGTACAAAGATTTAATGTACTCTAGGTGGAAACAAGTTTATCAAATTCAGGTCCTTGGCTGAGTCTTTCAGCCGGTGAGAAAAGCCTAATACCACCCGTTAGCGGTTACTGTATTGCCGCAATCTATAGCACTAGAGTTTTGTTTCGGGACTTTTCTCGGTGTTAGCGTCAATGAGCTGCAATCCTATCACTGCCACTTGCCACCATTTCTTTCTGTGGTTTACTTGCATTACATTAGTGATTCTTTGAAAATCTTAAAGGAATTGGAAGTGTTATTTTTTTTTTAAAAAGGCAATTTCCATGGTTATTGCTCAAACTTTTTTCTGGCTTAAGCTCTGATTTTGGCTGTGGAAACCAAAGCTTATTTATTGGTGTAATAATTAATTATTGTCCCATTTTGTGCTTGGGTTTCTTTTATGACCTTTAAAAAATTGGAATATGTTTCCTTGGTTTCCGTAGCAATAGAATGATCTTAAAAGCACTTAAAATGTCATTATTTATAAAAATATATACTTGTGGAAATAAGTCCATTATAAAAATGGGTAAGTTGAAAGGGACTCTTGCTCTCATATGTCAGAAGTGCACTACTAAATAGACCTCCTGCCTTTAGCGATCCCACAAAGGTACAACCTGCACAAGGAAAAGTTAATCTGATTTAGCCAATCCTTTGTACTTGCACCCGCCATTTTTTAAAGTGGACCTATTGATAATTCCAGGATATTGTTTTCTGAATATTAACTATTTCCATTTTGAATTATCAGCGTCCTTTGATGTCTTTTTAAAGTTCCCCCAAATATTTACAAACCACACCTGTGAGCTTTGTATCATTACCAGGTAGTCAGCAGCAGTTGACCATTGTCTAAAAAAATTTCACTTTTGCAGTTTGATTTCTCTTGGATTTCAAGGTCCACGATATATACTCTGTTGTAGTTTTGAAAAGGTGTGAATTGCGGCTGGTGAAAGATAGCAGGCGACAGCCTAACATCTGTTTTCCGGTGAGCTGAGGCAGCCGCCGAGCTTCTGTAGTTTTTTTATAGTTTTAAAGCTTTGTTGTGCTCGAGAATTTTGCACACAGTAGTCACGTGTGTGTATGTGTTTGAGGATGGTCATGAGTGAGAAAGCCAGTCTTGAGTGCTGTGAAGATCTGCCTGGGGAATGTGTGGTTCTTGAGACGCGAATTGGAAGAGAACCAGGAGGTATCAACATAATTCTGATTAAAATTTTGGGAATTTATGAACATCTTGGAACATGTACTTATGGGTGTCAAAAGGCTACTTACAATCATTTTATTTGTATATTTATTATTTTATTTTGAATCGCAGATTTTTTTATTGTATTTTTTTTCATTGCCATTTAGTCCCCTTATACCGCTCCCCCCTGCATCGTCCCCCCGCCCCCCACAATCACGACACTGTTGTCTATGTCCCCGAGTCCTTTTACCTTTTTGCTTGATTCCTCCACCCCCTAAACAGCTTGGAACATGTGCTTATGAGTGTCAAAGGGAATGTTTACAATCATTTAAAAGAAATCTGGGAACTGTACAAAAAAGAGTAAAGAAGTGTTACTTCCTTGCAAACATGTTCTTCTGTGACTTAACCGAAACATCCCCTATCTTCAAGTTAAATTATTTGTTTATCTTAATGGGCTCATTCATTTGTTTATGTTGAACATAATAAGTATTATAAAACTCAAGGTACTATTAGAAGTATTTTCTTTAAAACATAAGCTTTAAATTAAAACACGCTTTATTTATAAAGAAATTTCAATTTGGGTATTCAAATGGCTGAGTCACTTTATTCAGAGTGATAAATAATATTTTTTCATAATTTTGAACTTTTCTTTTGAGAAATCCTTAAATTCATGCATACTAGCCAGATTATAATACCGAGGATATGCTTCACAGGTTTGTTGGCTAAGCAGTTTAACTACCCTGGGGTGGGGGTGCTCTTTAAAGACAGCTACTCACCGGGTCTGGCTGCAAATGAATGAGAAATGTCATGAGTTTTTCCTGGCTCTCTCTGGTCTGAAGAGGGACTTCTAGGGCATTACGCTGGTCTGCCTTGATTTTAGGACAAGCATAAATCTAAAACCTCAGAGGGAAGAGGTTTTAAGCATGGACACTGCAAGTGCTGACTCAGTTGGACTAGCAAAAAAAATCTATTACACTACAAATAATTTCTTGTACAACATAAATGTTGAAAATCCCTACTGTAAAATTCTATCCTTAGCACATTGACTTCACAGGATAACAGCTCATCAGAAGTAAGGGTTATGGTCAGCTTAGTACCTTGGTGGCTTGATCTTAAATTAACTAGATATATTGGTTGGCCAAAAGCTGGCTGGCTGGCTCAGAAACACATGTAGAATATTTACTAGTGGGAGGGTATAATAAATGAAAGGTAGAGGAAAGCAATTTTTATAGATTTATTTTTAAATACAGGAAGCTTCAGCAAAAGTCCTAAAAGATCCTTTCTTCCTTTTTTTGTTTGTTCTGCAATATTAATTTTACCAGTTACTCTGTTTTTAGGTTTGAACTTCCTTTGCCTTTTGTTTGTGAAAAAAAAAGTTATTTGTTGCTAAATCAGGTAGTTAGAGAATAAGCCTCATCACTGAGTGGAAGACCTCTGTGGCTTTTTTGGGTCTCTTTAAACAGATCATAAGCTCTTTGGTGCCACAAACTGCATTGATTATTCAATTCCTCACACCGTTTATTAAAGAACTCTAAAGAGATTTATACTTTAAAATCCTGCATATTTTTCTTAGAGTTTTTCCTAGGATGTGAAGTTGTATTTACACTCTTGTTATAATGATGTAAAAAGGCCAACACAAATACATAGTAGAAAAAAATTTAAGAAAATACCAAAATGCTAAATTAAATACATCAGATGACAGGATGATGGGTGAGTTTATTTCCTTTTGTCTTATTCAGTTTTATGATAATGATTTTTTTTGTATCAAAATAGTACACAGACACACACACAAATAACTGTCAAATTAATCAGAAAACAACCAATGGATCCAGTACTGGAGGGGCCAAGAGAGATAAAAGGGAAACCATCAAAGTAACTGCTACTTTCCTCCTCTAGGTTTTCACTGATTTATAAGCAGGGATGAGAGACTGGGTAAAAAGTGGGAGCCCAGGTGTTTGGCTTTCTCTTAGACTAGGGAGACCAAAAAAACTACCAGAAACAAGCACCCTCCCCACAAATCAACCAACCAACCAAACAAAAGAAACCTCCGGAGTTCAGAATCCACTATGGAGGAGCAGCCATGGTCAGTGGCTGATTGAGACTGTTGAAAGGCTAGACCACAGGTAGGATAAAGCAGAAATAGACCAGCCCTTTTAAAATATGGTTTCAAGGCATCTCATCTCCTAATTGAGCTGCCTTTAGTCTAACAGCTTCTGGGAGGAAATGGAAATGCTCTCTGGAGGAAACGAGCATATCCTTCATAATTTTTCATATATAATTCATGGCAATTAAGAAAGAGTTAACTGGGATGCCTGGAGACAGGACCACATAACTAAAAAACAGTGAATTCACAGGTGACCACAGTATTAGAGCTATAAGACCAATACTCTAAAATGACATGATCAATGTGCTCAAGAACAGAAATGATAAGATAGACAATTTCCATACAAATAATCATATAAAAAACAAATCAAATATGTTGAACTTGAAGTTTCTAAGGTCTTCTTGGGTTCTTAAAAAGCATATCCTGTAGTGATGTTTTTGTATTACTTGCCTCTATTTGTTTTCCTGGTGGTGGCCACACACCTCTGTGATTTTCTTCTCTCTCCTTTCTGATGAGCTCACCTGTATCCAGGGGCCCACCTCACTTAGGAAATTCTAGCTCTGTCTAATGAAGAAGATATGCCACAACTCACCCCCTTTTTCTCCTCCAACTCCCAAGTCATTTCCTATTTTGTAAACTTGAATTTGGCAGGGATATATAAAAGCAAATTCCATCTTATAGCTTACCAGCTTGCTTCTTTATCTTTGGGAAGTATGTTCTTCAGCAGAACAGACTCCGGACTGGTAGTTTTATTCTGAGCTCTGTTTTGGTCTCTCTGAATGTTCTGGGACAGATGTAATGAAGCCATCAAGTAATGGTTTCCCAATGAGCCCAGATGTAGCTTAACCGTGTTTTCTCAGGATCATGTTCAAGGCAGCTAATACCAAATGATGGAGGTTGCCATGGAAGTTAAAACTCATTTTTTTCTCTTGAGACAGATTATCTTTGAAAGCTCTTCTGGCTCTAGAATTCTGCAGTTGAATCCAGTATTTGGTTTTCAGTTGCTGTTCATTATATCTGTGTGCAAGGAGCTTAAGGGGTGGATGAACGGCAGGAAGGAGTAATCTGATTACTCCTCAGATTGTTGTATTGATGCATTGTTTAACCTGAAATTGTGTGTATGAATTTACCCTTTTCTGCCCAGAATGGTACCTTTAACAAGATGGACCTTGCTACATTATGCATTAGCTGTCACATTAACTGAAAGCTCTGATTTGGACTTTTTCAATATAGTGCCTTTTGTGATATTGGACAGAGTCAAGCCCTAACTCCCTATCTTTCAAAGTGTCACCTCATCCAGCTCTACCAGCCATGGATTCTTCTCCGCTGTCTGCAGCCATGCTCTGGTGCTTCTAGTTGATTTATACTGGATCCTTGGAGCAATTCATCTGAATGCCCTAAGTGTCAGAAGCATGGCTACCTGTGCAACCACAGTCAGTAATGATTTACAAAAAACTCCAGATAATAGGAGGGGAAAGGCTTTGCTACATCAGAGCAACAAAAGCACTTTGTTTTTGTCTTAAAAATTGTGGTAAAATGCACATGACATAAATTTTATCATCTTAGCAATTTTAAAGTGTGCAGTTCAGTAGTGGAAAGTAAATTCACATTTTTGTGCAACCAATCTCTAGAGCTCTTTTCATCTTTTAAAACTGAACCTCTACACTCAGTAAACAACAACTCCCTATTCCCCCTCCCCAAACCTCTGACAACCAGCATTCCACTTTCTGTGTCTATGAATTTTACTCTTCTGGGTACTTCTGATAGGTGGAATCATATAGTATTCATGTGTGTGTGGTGTGTGTGTTTTGGTGACTAACATATTTCACTTAGCACAATGTCCTTAAGTTTCATTCTTGTTGTAGCGTGTCGGAATTTTTTTTTTTCATTTTTAAGGCTGAAGAATATTCTGTTGTATGTATGTATCTACCACATTTGTTTATTCACTTCTCTGTTTGTGGACCTTGGGTTGCTTCCACTCCTTGGCTAATGGTGCTATGACATGGATGCACAAATATCTCTTTAGGACTGTGCTTTCAATTCTTTTGGGTATATACTATATGACTCAGCAATCATACGATAATTCTGTTTTTAATTTTCTGAAGAACACCATCCTGTTTTCCATTGTGGCTGCATCGTTTTACATTCCCAGCAACAGTGTACAAGGGTTCCAGTTTCTCCACATTGTCAGCAGGAATTGTTATTTATTTATTTATTTATTTATTTTCTGTGGGGGGTTAGTAGCCATCCTAATGGGTGTTAGGTGGTTACAAAAGGCTTTTTGTTGAGTTAATGTCTTCTTGCATTTTAAAATTATTTTTCTGTAATTTTTATAATAAATATGTAAGATGGACAACAGATACAACCAAACTCACTACACTGTTGCTAGCCACCAGTCTTTAAAACCTCTAGTTTAAATAGTTCTTTTCAAAAATTTTTATTCCAGTTATTTGCTATGTTATAATTGGCCAAGGAATCAGGGACTTAAGTGAGGCTAAGGATGTTCTGTTTTTATGTTAGGGCCTCAATGAATTGGTGAATCAAGACAGGCAAATGGATTGGAGGTCATAGTAGAATCATTAAACTTCAATATGTCTTCCAAATTCAATTGATTTTTTTAAAGATTTTATTTATCTTTAGGGGGAAAGGGAAAGAGAGAGGGAGAGAAATATCAAGGTATGGTTGCCTCTCATGTGTCCCCTGCTGGGAACTGGCCTGCAACCTGGGCATGTGCCCTGACTGGGAATTGAACCGCAGTTGCTTGGTTCGCAGGCCCGCGCTCAATTCACTGAGCTACACCAGCCAGGGCCAATTGATTTTTTCATAAGTAAGTGAGAGCTGTAGTATATTCCTCTATGCTGTTTGAGAAGGTATGTCTTTCCTTAACTATAAAGCTAGGACCTCTC
Organism: Carollia perspicillata; assembly: GCA_004027735.1. NCBI lineage: Eukaryota > Metazoa > Chordata > Mammalia > Chiroptera > Phyllostomidae > Carollia > Carollia perspicillata. Next base: position 41,540 of record PVKM010005564.1, read on the forward strand.
CCAGCCCCTGAAAAATACTCTGTATGCTTAATAAATTAAAAGCACATCAACAAGTTTGAGTGACCACCCTGCTGTAAGACAGATACTTTCTGATAATTTTTTGTATAAAATTATGTCTTTTAAATTTTGAAGATTGTAGAAATCTAAAAAAAGCAGATAAAAAACCCAACATTGACTTTTGTTTCAGGACTATTTTAGTATTACAAAAGTTTTTTTTCAATCCAAAAATCCATCTTTATTTGTAAAGGATTTTAGCTATTCCTGGAGTTGTAGATTGGCTGTATTTTAGAGAGACGAGTCAGGAGGAAGAGGGAGGACTGGGTTGCCACAACTGGGTTTGTTGTAATCAGGTCTGTTGTTTTCTAAGCAGAAGGGGAGGCTGGTGAAAATGTGTACAATGTGCCTTCACCTGCATTTACTCCTGCTTGGAGGGGTGTCCCTTTACTGCCTCTGAAGATTGGGATCTGCACCCTCCTTTCCAAACATGGCGTTTTATACAGTTTGGCCTCATACTTGATGGCTTCATGACTTCAATCAAGACAGGAAAGTCATTAAAGTTTATCTGGGGGAATTTTGACTACTAGTGGCTGTGTTTCTGAGCAAATTTTCAGAGGAAAGCTCACAGTTTAAAAAATGTGCACCTAGACAAAAGATATCAAATAAGAAATAGCTTATAGTCTACCATGAAAATTGATAGGTTTTTTTTCTAATTTCTCAACTCAATTTGGAAAGAAACTTCAATATAGGCTTTTAGAAGATCTTCGCACATGAAACATTTCAAACCCATACAACACAATAGTATAATGGGCTTCCATGTGCCCAACCTCCCAGCTTAAAAATGGTCAACATCTGCCATTCTTATTTCATGTTTTTTCTTCTTCTTGCCCACCTCTTAATAATTTTGACAAATGAATAAAGTGGACATTGGTTTATAAAATTACTTGCTCAGTGAAACATTGACAATTGCTGTTATGGTTGGAGAGGTGAAGTTTGATCAATATTTTATCTTGGTGCTGTTATGAAAAACCATGTGAAAACAAACATTTTCATATACTATCAATTGAGATTTAAAATAAAATAATTAACTTCACAGTAATATCCAGTCCTCTTTTCAGTCGTTCAATAAATCTTAGTGAGAGCCTACTATGCTCCAAGTGGAGTTTGAGGCATTGAGAAGATAATAATAAACACATTCAGCAGAAACTCTTGCCTTAATGGGACTTAAATCAGAGAGGAAGGAGGCTGGAGAGAGTTTGAAGTTATAATATTAAATGAGAGCATTTGAGAAGGTCTACTAGGAAGATGCTTTCTGAGCAGGAGGTGAGGGAGCAAATCATGTGGACATATGAAGACCGTTACTATTATAGCCAGAGGAACGAGCAACCACAAGGGACCAGAGGTGGTTGGGGATCTAATTTGTTCTAAGAACAGCAAGGAGGCCGGATGGCAGAAGGGGTGTGTGAAAGGATGAAGGAGGGAGAGGGAACCAGAAGGTGAAGTCAGAGAGGTAAGAGGAGGGCTGGCAAATGGTTTAGGGGTATCCTAAGTCATTTCTGGGGAAGCTGAGCATTAGCAGCAGGTGTAGTTGGCCAACAGAATAAGGGTGAGGAGCAAAGCATGATCTGGTGGAGTCACAGGGGACCAAGGAAGACACGGTTGATGGTTTTCACATGAGCTGAATTTTGCAGTAATTTGGGAATTACCAAAATTTTGTTTCCAAAATCTGAGAGGAATGCCATCATCCTGGGCATATTTATTTTTCCACGAAGTTTTTTTTTTCAAGTCTTCCTGTGTAATTGGGTTGTTTTTAATATCTTCCCTTCTTTGCAAGGCCTACCTGATAGAACTTGCAATGAACCAGGTTTACTTAGACAAACCCAATTCCCAATCCTGTTTCTTACTGATGAGTAATATTTGCCCAGGATCTTTGGTACAGACTTATAACTGAATTATTTAGCTTGTCAGTTTTCTCATGAAATCTTGAGAAATTATCTGCTGCTCTGAATAACTATGTAAGTTACTCAGATGCATTATGCTATATATTTATGAGGGATCATATTTATTGCATTTCTACACTCTTACTGGTAAAATTGCTTTGGGAGGTTTTAGGCATACTTTAAGTGTCTGTATAATCTGCTTTGTTGTATCACTATCTTTTCCAAAATAATCAGATTTGAAAAACAGCTGCCTTGCCTCTAGTTAAATACCAACGTAAAGTGATGATTTTCTCAGCTGTGTATGTGGTGATTCGCTATTGTCTTGGGGCCAACACATTTCCTTTCAGGGGTGGCAGGGTGCATGTTTTACACCAAGTGAGGTTGCACAAAATGCAGCAGGAAGGGCTCATCATGAATCGTAATTTTCAATCATTCACGTCCACGTTCAAACTCAATTCAAGCTTGTATAAATGGGAAGTCATGGTATATGATTAAATATAAAATGACGGAGGGGTTGGCTATTAGTCCATGAGAGACAATCAAATGTAAAAGGAATATGGAAGCAAAGAGACAAATTATATATTTGTTTATAATACCATTTTTGGGAGGATTATTTTCCTAAAAACTTGATTGACTACCTATTATGAACCTGTGGCTGTACTGTGTGCTGGGGTAGACAAAATGTTTACAAAATGTGATTCTTCCTATTAAATGATTTTAGAACAATACAAGGCAACGCGTTCACTGACACACTAAATATTTTCTGGGCACTCATGTCGTTGGACACCATAAGAAAAGGGGATGAAACATTCCTGTATAGAGAATATCCATTTTATTTTTTTCAATTGTCTACATGCTCAGAGAGGTCCTAAGCAAATGGCAAGTAAGCACTAAACTTCTGGAACTCCAGTGACCGTATTATAGAATAATGCTGTTTAATAACATAGATCAGGGCTTTCTGGGTCAGTAGCACAGAAACAAACAAAAACAAAGTCAACCTGATAGCTGTACCTTGGTTTTAAAATTAGCATTTTTGAGCAGATGAAATGACTCCAAACCAAAGGAAGCTAATTATAATCTCATGTGGTCTGATAAAGGTTATATTTTGACAGCATAACTTGACCTCTTAGGACTTTTCAAAAGGTACAAGGAAAGGAGAATGAATAGAGTAAATAAAGAGGGATATGACTTCCATTAAACACAATTAAGCTTTTCTGGTTTTGTTTTTGTTTTTGTTTCTTTTCTTTCTTTCTTTTTTTATTTTTCTTTTTTAACCAGATGAATCCCTTCACTACTTTGTATTTTTCAGCCTTTAAAAATAGTCACTGACTTTGATGTTCAAATTGTGTTTAAGCTGGCCTTCTTTCACTAGAAAAAGATAAAACTGAGTTTTCCTTTCATGCGTTCATCCACACACCCTTTCTTAATCATTATTCAAAGAAATTGCTCATGTTACTCTTGGCTCTTGGCTGACCCACCAGCCTTGCTAGTAACTAGCGGAGTACTGAGAAGCTGCAGCCCACCCTCCACCCTGGACTGGCGTCCAGGGTTAGAAAGATGGCCTCTTAGCCCACAGCACAGATGTAACTGAGAGAGACTTGCACAGCTGAAGGTTTTAGTATTCATGAGTGGAGGCAAAAAGAAAATGCACATCATTGTGGATTTGCTGATAAACCGAGCAACATGCACAGCCTCGTTGTTTAATCTGCTCTGTCAACTGAGCTTTGATTGTCAGCCTGCGCTGAATAATAAAGAGCCTTAGAGAGTTATGGCAGGTTCCTCATTAGAAGTAGGAAAACCCAACGGCTGGATCAACATCTCGGTACTATATTTAGCTAATGGTTGAGAGAAAATAAACACTTGGTCTTTTTACTTCCTTCTTTGGGTTTTATCCTCATTTAACTTTTTGTAGAGAATTTTCTAGTTTATTTGTATACAGATAAAATGTATCTGATTTTTTTCATTGCAAAATGTAATATGTCTTCTTTATAGATAATTAAATAAATACAGAAAAGTCCCATCACTGAAGGAAAAACAAATGTGCACACATTTCATTTGTTTTAGCGTGTCTGATATAGTTTGACCACACTTCATTTTCACTCAACTTAAACATCACCTTTTTTTTTCAAGAGTGTTTACATTTTTAAATTTTTATTTATTATTTATTTTTTATGCTATTACAGTTATCCCCACTTTTTCTCTCTTGGCTCACCTTCACCCAGCCCCTCCCCCTTTCCTTCCTCAGCCAATCCCCATGTGATTATTCGTGTCCATGTGTCATGCACATGTATTAAGAGTGTTACACTTTAAATGTCCATATTCCTGTGCGAGAATAATTTATTTATTAATGGTTCTGCTATTAGCGTGTTACCCTTTCCATTTGTTTATTGCAAACAATCAATCCCTAAACAGCATCTCTATGCATGATATTTTCTCTCGTGTTTAGAACAATTGCCTCAAGATGGATTTTTTAAGAAGTGATCCAGTAGGGATCCAATTTTTTTTAATTTAGCATTTCCAAGTCATTTTCCAAAACTATTGTACTAATTTTCACTCCTGCCAGCAACATGAGAGCATTCATTGGAAGTCTGACAGGGAGGTAGGCTCAAATCTGCCCATGACTTTGGACAAGATGGAAGAATGGCTCTATATCTGCTTGCCTTGTTTTCCATTGTGCTTCCTGACTCCCACTCCCATTTTTTTCTGTTTTGTATTTTCTACTTATTGGCCTTGGACTTACTTCTCCACAGCAGACCTGTTTGGGTCAGCTGCAGGCCCTCCGCAACACCTACACTTTGTAGTTAGTGTGGACTGGTTTCTTTACTGATGACATTTTCCCCCTCTTCTTCCTCCTAATTGCTTATTTAAAAAATTACACAGTGGGCTGATGGCAAATAGAATACAAAACGACACAATGGAAGGATTCAATCCGTGCTGTGTTTAGAGAAGTATGCAAAAGTTGGATGCTTGTAGGGAATCTGGCTCTGATCTCAGACTTACATTTTACATGCGGAAAACTTCGTCTGTGCTTTGAAGTGCGATGTGAGTACATGTTGTAGGCTGGCAGAAAATGCGTGGCTCAGTAAAAAATTGTCAGTGATCTTAATGTCTAAATCTTCATAACTTGCTGAGAGGAAATAAACAAGTATTCTATTTGTAAAATATTTTGATTGTTCCAAGTGTAGTTGTAGTCAGATTTTTGTCATTGGTTTGCATAGCATGAAAAAAGTTTGAACTATTTTTCAAAATTATGGAGGATGATTTATAATAAATTGGATTCATGCAGCACCCAGAATAGCCCTATCTAGATTCTCCTGAGTGTTAGTTTTTGTTGCCAAATACCAGAGTGAACTGAGAAGAACCCAAAGAAGAAATGTGTATGTGTTTGCATGTAACCAAAAATATAGTCTTTTCTCTTGATTTTTACTTTAGCCTAGTCAATTGGGTTCTCTGGAGGAGTTGGGAAGAGAGAGAGATGACAAAAGGTATGGGGAGAAATATATTTTATCAGAATAATTGTGCATTGTAATATATATTGAAAAGGGCTCTTCGCTATTTTCAAATCAAGAAATATAGAGTTGCCATGACCTTCTCACACATCTAATATTTTCCACTAACAATGGTTAAAACGAGTTTGAAAGGAAACTTGTACTTTCATAGATTTGTATACAGAAAAATAAGAACCCTAAGTACTAACACTATGTTGAGACTAGATGGAAAAGCTATTCACATTTATGAAAACATATCAGTTTAGACAAGAAACAGACATTAAAGGGGCTATGTAAAAACTTCCTGTGTCAAATTTAATGAAAACACAGTGCATTTTCAATCTATATCATTTCCTCCACTATAAAACTTGGCATTAGATAGTTTGGTGTTGTAACCCTTGTCAGCTATGGTCCATTTTCAATAATTTCTTTTAGTTTACATTTTTTT
>PVKM010005565.1:0-13966 GCA_004027735.1 Carollia perspicillata
AATAATTTAAATAGCCTTTTTCTTTATGGAACAAAATTTTAATCTAATAGAGACCATTCTAATTATGGTAAAAATCAAAGAATATATAGGTATTTTGAAGTTTAAAGAAAGTACAGAAAGAAGTTTACAGCTAAGTTGAAATGCAAAAACCAAAAAAAAAAAAAAAATAAAGAGGTTAGTTGAAAATGAACAGAATTTCTATTTGCCCTGCTAACAGAAAAATCAGCCTCGGTAAACAGAGAATTGTTGGGTAACCGAACATACTTGAAAATCACTTAAGAAACTAGTCACAATGTCAACTGTTAAACAGTAAGTTTTGCAGGAATCTCAGCGGAACATTTCCATTAAGCAGAACCCTGTTGTCCTTCCAACCTCGGTGCCGTGTCTCTGGAGGCCCTGGGCCAGAGCTCAGGGACAGCGAGAGGCTCTCGCCTTCTGCAGAGACCCTGGGGCCCCTCCGGTCTGACCTTCTGCCCATCAGACTGCCCGAGTTCTCTTTCCAGCACTCCTGAGAATTCGTGCTTTTGCTGCGACCCCTCACCAGGGACGTAGGCCTTCCGTCAGGCAGGAAATGCTAACGGTGCACTTATACACAACTTCCAATGCTGGGGGGCCGCACAGAAGTAGGGGCACAGCCTTTCTGGGCTGTCTGACTGTGAATCCTGGCTTCGCTTCCTATTAGCTGTATAGCTCCAGCAAGTAACTGCACCTCCTTGTACCTCAGTTTGCTCCTCTGGAAAATGGGGATAATGGTAGACCTCCTTCACAGGGCTGTTGTGAGAATCAAATCAGGAAACCACACTAGAACGGTACCTGGCGACGGCACACATTCTCTGACTGTTCCTGACGTAACAAGGCCTGGGTTTCTTTGTTATAATGAGCTGAGATCAAAACGTAGAAGATGACGACACACTGCAACGAGCTGACGGGACTCAACGGTTCCAGGTGTGATTGCTCTACAACCTGAGGAACTGCCATGACCATAAGGGCTCCACGTCTTAGCTGGAGCAGCCATTTGGAAAGCCACCGCTCTGCGTGCAGGACCCCTGGGTCATGCGGCAGGAGGACTCAATACTTCAGAGTGTCACCTGTGTGCTCGGACAGCCTCCCCAGCATCTATAGCGCTGGCGATGGCTGTGCTGGTTGGAGGCCTCTCCCACAGGGCAGCCCCACTGTGTTCTCTGTGACACGGTCTCCGGAGGCAGTGGGCGTGGAGGCCTCTGTGCCCTACTGAGGCTCGCCGCTCAGAAAAAAGCTCCAAGGCCCTGCCAGGTTGGCATATGCCTCAATGTGCTGGCTGCCTGGCTCCTCTGCTCCGGCATCAACTCGTCAGTAAACCTCTCGTTGAGAAGAAGAGGTTGCAATGACCTGCTAGAGCACGACAGAGGGCTGCTTTCTGACAGTCCGGACACAAAAAGTGGCCTCCATCAGGGTCTGATGCTCTCATTTATCCCCAAGTTGGAACATGTCTCTGGCTGTGTGTGTTTACGACCACAGATTGTAAGCTCCAACAGAAAAATCCCAATTGCTTGCTCTTCGTGATCCCTCACAAGCCTTTATTAGATAAAGGATTTCTGTGTGATATGGGCGCTGCAATAAGCAGTAGGAATAAGAGGTTCCATATTCAACCAGACACAGGGCCAAGGACTCCGTGTGTACAGGTACTGACACTTCTGTGTTAAAGGTGCAGAAACTGAGGCTCAGAGAAGTGAAGTAACTCGCCTACCTTGGGGTCAAGCGACCCTGGGTAGGCCCAGAAACAGAGCCCAGACCCAGGCAACGCAAGTCTGATCATCCCCTGCTTGGCCACACCTGCAATTTCTCCTCCCACAAACAGGGGGCTCCAACAAGTCACTTCTCTCTCTGGACTCTACCAGACGAAGGACAGTAAGTGGCGTTCGGGGTGTCAGCCTTCCCAGGCTCACTGGCACAGGCATTCCTGAAGAGCGGGGAGGGCATGCCTCCTGTCCGGTGGAGAGGCTGAACGGCTGGCCTGCCCAGTTCCAGGTGGAGAAGCTGGACTGGAGAAGTGGACGCCTGGCTGCGCCTGCCAGATTCAACGCCCTGCCTGGAGGCTGGAGCTGCCTGGTTGGGCCGCTCAAGCGACAGAGGGTGAGAAAGACAGGGCTGGCTGGCTCTGCTTTTCCGATTCGGCCAAGCTGCCCTCTGGTTCACGGGGCTCAGTCGCACAGCTAGTCAGTAGTAAGACGAGTACCAGAGCCAAGGGCTTCCTGCTCTTAGTCAAAATACCGGCTGGCCTGAAGAAAATAAGGATTTTAAAAAGCAATAACAAAAAAGTGAGATTAATGTAGAATCAATTATTATTCTATTGAAAAGTGGACTGGGATTCATATAGCCAATTTCTATCTCTTAGGTCAGGAGCCCTTACCCATGACTTCACATGTCCCATGAAAGCCCCGGGAGAGGCGTTTCTTCGGTGCCCCGTGGCTACCCAGCCCACAGCTCAGCGAGCGAGCCCCTGCTGGGCACGGCTCTGTGTGTGGCTTGGCCAGAAGCGACGGGAGGGGAAATGGCTGGCCGGGGCTGGCATCAGTGACCAAGTCGCACTGCCTCCTGTGCAGCTGGGGCTCAGAGAAGGATCTGCTACAAGGATCTGCATGTGGGCTGGGTGAGGAGTGGGGTGAGTCTGTCAGGACAGCGAGGAGCTGAAAGACACAGATGAGAGGTTCCAGGTAACAGGAAAACTGAGACCTTTAGTTCTCCGAGGGCACAGACCACACAAGCCACGTCCGTCACTATATCCCCAATATCTACCAGAGTCTTCAGCAAAGTAGGTGCTCAGGAAGTAACTGTTAAAACAACTAGGGGACATTCGCAGAATGGAATACTATTCAGCCATAAAAAGAAGAAAGTTTTACCCTTGGCGACAGCATGGATGGACCTGGAAGGTATTATGCTGAGTGAAATAAGCCAGTCAGAGAAGACAAATACCATGTGATTTCACTCCTACGTGGAATCTTATGAACAAACTGAACTAACAAGCAAAACAGGAACAGGCTCATAGATGGAGAACAGATGACAGCTAAGGGGGAGGGAGGGGAGGGGTGGAGGGACTGAGCAAAGAGGAAAAAGGACTCAGACATGGACAACAGTGTGGGGATTGCCAGCGGGAAGTGGGGTATAAGGGACTAAATGGTAATAGAAAAAAATACAATAAAAAGAAATAAAGAGAAATAACTGTGGAAGGAATACATGACCAAAACCAGAAAAATGAGAGTGACTGTACACTGTCCTCGGGTCTGACTATAGAGTGAAGGGCACAACTTGGGAAGAGACAAATACCGATGATGGTGACAATTGTCAAAATGTGTTGCGCGCGCTCCAGAAGCCTCCCTGTGCTAAGCACATGCACATGCTCTCAGCAGCCTCCCGGGGGCGGTGCTGGCACCATCCCTCTGTCTGTGCGGGACCTGGGGTCACCAAGGTCGTAAACCTCGTCCCGGAGCACACGACCTGTGGCAGCCCTGCGACTGGAGCACGGGACCCTGACTCAGCTGAGCTCTTTCTCATGTGGCAGCAGAACCTTGGGTCACATGTGACAGAGGTGACACCTGGACTCTCTTCTGGGTGGTTGGTGTCCCCTCCTAGGCCACCTACAACCATGTGATGAGGACTGCTTTCTGAGAGCCAGCAGCCCTTGAGCTCAGGCCTGGCCTTTCCCCCGATGCGATGCCTACGTCCCACCCAAGGGAACAAAAAGACCCACTTTTTGTTTTGAGATCATTACAGATGTACAGAAATCGCAAAGATGGTATGGAGAGTTCCCGTGCACCCTTTACCCAATTTGTACCAAACGTGACACCTTCGGTAACTATGATACAATATCCAACCCAGGAAACTGACACTGGCACGGTGGTGTCTAGCCCTCTGTCACTTAGTCGTACGCGTAGGTCTGAGTGACCGCCACTGCAGTCTGGATACAGGACTGCTCCCTCACCACAAAGGTCTCCTCCAGGCCACCTCCCTCGCCTCCACCATCCCAAACTCTCGGCAACCACTGATCCGTTCTCCAGCTGTATAATATTGCCATTTCAAGAATGTTATATAAATGGAATCATAACAGTATTTTAAAATAGCTCTTCAAAGTTATCCTAGGATTAGACTGGACCATTTTTTATAACCATCACCACCACCACGAAAAATCTAAAAATTAAGCAGAATTAGAACTGTTTCTATCCTAATTTTGCTTCTTCCAGTAATGTGACTTTTAACTGGTTACTTAAGCCCAGTCTCAGTCTCCTCATCTGTAAAAATGGGTATGAGGCTTAAGGACTAAATGAGGTAGGTGACGTGGCAAGCACTTGGCAAGAGGCAGGTGCTCCATAAATTCTAGCTGTGTTATTATCAATAATACGTCAAGGAAGCCACTGGGCCTCTTTATAGAAAAGCAGGCTCTTAACAGTCCCAGACGGTTAAGGAAATGACCACGCCAGCCCTTAAGTGACCCCAGGTGATTCTTCCCTTTTTGCCAAGACTGCCCTGCGGAACAAAGCAGGGGACTTTTAAAGGCGCTTCCAACAGGCATCTTCACGCGCACACCCTCATGAGAACAAGCAGCCACGCCCCGTGCCAGAGTCCCCAGGGGGCCCAGGATTGTGAAAGTGGGAAAAATGGCCCAGAGCTCTCTGTTCGGCACCGAGGCCCCGGGAGGACAGCAGGCTTGTGTGGAGGCGCCCAGCAGCACACTGAGCACAGAGAGGGGGACAGTGCCAAAGAGAAGCAAGGGTCAGATGTGTGATCTAATTAGGTGCTGCATGGATACTCCACAAAGCTCAACATCACTCAAAGGCTGCATGTGTGAAGGATGACAATGGCCCGCACTACCCATGAGGTCACCTTTACTGTGGCTAGCTATGGAGATCTGAAGAAATCTCCCCCAAAATCACATATGCAAAGCCTCCGTTACATAGTCGAGGGAGCGCACTGAGTAGCTGGGAACCCAGCACAAATGGCTGGCTATATCTTAAGCAATATGCCCAAGGCCCATTGAAAACGGACAAAAACGGGTATTCAGGACCCTTCATGATTTATTAAAAGTGGTATTGTCTGTGCCTTTGCATGGCACCAGCAGGGGTGGGACAGAGGCCGCTCCTCCTGATGGCAGGGTCACCCCATGTGTCTCCTGTTCCCTTGGACTTTTCAACTCCCCTGGCCCACATTCACTCACTCACTTTTTCTCCTTTGAAGCTAAAGAATACCGCCTCATCTATCACTGACATGTTGGGTTTCAAAAGGACTGGGAGCGAATTCACTCTTTTTTTTTTTAAATAAGTGAGGAGGGCTCTGCTGGGAAGAGAGGGAAGGAGGGTAGGCGGGAGGGCAGCCAGCAGGACCAGAGCTAATGGTGGCCGCTTTCCTCCAGTGCCACGCCGAGACCGAAGCTGGCCTTCGACATCCTGGCTCATGGTGGGGGACAGGTACGCCTGCAAGGTCTGAGTGCACTCGCCACAGTCCCTGCACTGGTCTTTCTATCTTTCTGGCCCTACTCACTGTACTTTGGAAGGTGCGCCTGTTCCCGATGCTTCCAGAAAAGCGTACGTAACTGGAGCAGAGGAAGAATTGGTGGCGGGACAGCAGAGGTACACCAGACTTCCATGGCCAGCTGCCTCACGGTTCTTGCACCAAACGGCCCTAGTACATCTCAAGCCCAGAGGGTCCTCCACTGATGCCTGTTCTTCCACCCAGGGTGTCAGCGAAACCCAGGAGGACCCAGGGGCCTCCCCGCACCCACCGCTCGGATTCCGATTCCACCTCCTCAGTACCTCTCTTACCAGGGCCTTCCTGTCTGCTGTGTGACGTCAGATTTGAGGCCCAATGGGCCTCACCTGGACTGCTACGGTAGGTATCCAATGGGCTTCCTTCACGTTCACCTTGACCCCTTCCAGTTCATTCCCTACAGAGCTACCAGAGAGATCTTTCTAGATGGCAAGCCCCGTCCCATCTCTCCCCTACGTAAAATCCTGCCTGGTACCAAGTTGAATTCAAAACACTCATATTTCAGTGCAAAGCAAACAAGGTCCTTCAAGGGTGGCCCTGGTCACACCTCTGATTACAGTCCCTGATGTCATGCCGCAAGCCCTTCCTAGGATACAGCCACGCCAACAGCCCCGCATCCCGGCGCATCCCAAACCCCCGCTCAGTGCTGCCTGCGCCGTCCTTGGACCAACCTGCCTGCACCAACCCACTGTCGACTGCTCTCCTTTCCTAAGCTGGGAGTCCTCTCCTGGCCCCCAGAGCCCAGCACAGACCACGACGAGGGCCACGTGCCGTAGACACAGGGCCGCGGCCTATCTGCTGTGCGGGGACCGACAGGGAGCCGAGCGCCAGCACCGTCCTCTGAATATTTTTGCTGCGGTGCACTTTCCCATGGATGGGAGATGGCAGGCCTCTACTTAGCTTGGCTGAGGTCGGTCATTTCACAGATTTCTACCAAACGTTAGCTGCCCATCCTTCCCAGGCAAGCAATCCTTGGCCTCTCACCCCCTTCGGGCTTGCTTCCCACCACATCCCACTCCAGCTGTTCTGAGGAAAACCCGATTTCAATGGCAGTCATAACGAGCAAGCTGCCTTGTTGACTATAATTTTTAAAAGCCTCTCAGTTACGAGATTAAAGCACGATTGGGTGAGTCACTGACATGGGTGTTTGCATGTAATCAGCCAAGTCCTGTGCTTGGCACCACTCCCCACCCTGACTTTGTGCAGCAGTCGGAAGGATTAATCGAGAGAGTTTAGAGGTTTTTCTCTTATCATCAGCACCCTCCTTCAGGGAGAGATAATCTTCACTTTCACGCCAAGTCTTAAGCCAGCGCAGCCTCCTGTCTGGTTAAAAGCCACTCCTGGGGCAGCTTCCGATGCCGCCAGCCCCTTTCAGGAGGCTCCCGGAGGGCACCGGGCCTGGCGAGGCTCCCGGGACCCACTCCATCCCAAACCTTCTCAGGTGGGTCTGTCTCTGTGATTGGAACTGTTGTCCAAAAGAAATTTCTGGGCCTAGGAAAAAAGTGTTTAAAAAGGAAGGGAGAACCTAAATGTAAATCCTAAAACCATAAAACTTCTGGAAGAAAACAGGAGAAAATCTTTATGACCTTGGGTTAGTCTAAGATTTCTTAGCCAAAAGCACAATCCATAAAAAAAAAAGTTTGATAAATTGGACTTCATCGAAGTTTAAAAATTTGCTCTTCAAAAGAGGATGAAAAGACAAGCCAGAGAGAATGAAGAACCGAGAATGAAAAAACAAGCCAAAGACTAAAGGAAAATATTTGCAAATCACAAGTCTGATAGAGGATTTATGACCAGAATATGAAAAGAACTCTCAATACTCACTAATAAGAAACCAAACAACTCAATTAAAAAATGGGCAAAAACCGCAACCAGACACTTCATCAGAAAAGATACACAGATCGCAAATACACACACGAAGAGGTCCTCAATGTCATCAGTCATCAGGGAAAGACAAACGAAAACGACAATGAAATACCACTACACATCTATTAGCATGGTTCTCGTTCTCTCTCTCTCTCTCTCTCTCTCTCTCTCACACACACACACACACACACAATTGACAATACCATGTGCTGGTGAGTGTATGAAGGAACTAGAGTTCTCCCGCACTGCTGGTGAGTGGCCTAGCCACTCTGGAAACATTCTGTCAGTTTTTCATAAAGTTAAATATATACTTGGCATACAACCCCGAAATCTTCCCTTCTAGATATTTAACCAAGTGGAATGAAGGTTTAATGGTTACTCAAAAAGCCTGTAGGCCAATGTTTACAGCATTATTATTCATAATCTCTGAAAACTGGAAACAAGCTAAATATCCTCGCGGTGGAAAATGGATAAACGAATCGGCACGTCTCTCCCACGGACTGCTACGCTGCGGTGAAGGGAACAGCCTCACGCCGGAAGCACAGGGATGAGCCTCTGAGGCACGGTGCTGTGTGGGAGAAACTGGATTCCAAAGGCTGCCAACTGCGATTCCACTTGTACATCACTCTGCAAAAGGCAAAACTACAGGCAGAGAAACCAGATTGATTAGTGGTTGCCAGGGGCTGAGGCCACAGGAGAGGGTTGACTACTAAGGGGCCTGTAGGAATTTTCTGGTAGAATGGAACTGTTCTATGTTTTCATTGTGGTATGTGTAGCTTGTAGAACTGTACACTAAAAAAAAAGTGAATTTTACTGTGTGCAAATTATACCTTACTAGGGAAAAAAGTAATTCTGGCCAATAATGCAGCTGGCAGGGTCTAGTGTTTAGGGGGTAGGACACGATGGTGTATAAAGTCTGCCCTGTCACAGGAGACTGAAGGGTTGATTGAGCCCACACATAAAAAAACTAATGCAAGTCAAAACACTAACACCATTTCCAACCTATCACATTAACGAAGATTAAATAAAACCCCCAAACTCTCACTTCGGTGAGAGGCAGCGACAATGCAGTATTGTTCCCCGCTGGGGAAAGCCTAAATTAGTCTAAGCTGCCCGGAAAGTTATCTGCCAGTTTGCATCAAAAGCTCTGAAAATATTCTTGCTAAGTGATGGGTAACCGATGGCTATTTCTGGTTTACTTATTAATTTCTAAGTTCTCTAAAAAATGTTTTTAAAAGATTTTATTTATTTATTTTTAGAGAGAGGGGGAGGGAGGGAGAAAGACAGGGAGAGAAACATCGATGTGTGGTTGCCTCTCGAATACCCCCTATTGGGGACCTGGCCTGCAACCCAGGCATGTGCCCTGACTGGGAAGTGAACCGGCGACCCTCTGGTTTGCAGGCCAGCGCTCAATCCATTGAGCCACACCAGCTAGAAGAGCATACCACAAATAGCAAAAATTAAAAACAACCTAGACAACAACATCGGGGGGGAGTTCTTTAAACCATGGTATAATTATGCAAGCAGAGTATTTTGCAGCTCTTATTTAAGGGACCTGGAGAGGGGTGTACAAGACCCCTCTTGCTCATAGATCTCGTGTGGTGTCCCCTGAATGAATCAGCGCCAACTCCTGACGCTCCAGGCATGACCCAGTCTGAGCTCTCCCTGCCGCACTCGCTGCACACGCTCGGCAGCCCGGGCCACTCCCTTCCTCACCCCTGCACCTGCGTTCCACATCCTCCCCTCTGTCGGACCATCTGAAATCTCACACGTGAGGCAAAGTTTTTTCTTCTGGTGCCACCAGCCCTGTACTATGCCTGGTTGGGTTATTCTCCGTTAGAGGTGCCTCTTCTGTGAGGACAGAGGTGGGTCCTTCCTCAGCACCTGGCCATTCATCCACCTTCCATAGGGGGCCAGCTACATGTCAGGCACTGTTCTGTTTGATGGGCACAACTCATGACCTAACAAGGACCCTATGCCATAGGCCCTGTCGTATTTCCGTGTTATCCACTGTTGCCTCAGAACATGTTATCTCATTGTACCCACCATCGTGGGAAACTGAGGCACGGAAAAGTTCCAGACTCACAGCTACGTGAGAGAGGGTGCGAGCCCCGGTTGTCTGGGGCAGGGTCTGTGCTTGTGAGTCCACGCTCTCTAATTATTCACTGACTTGACACTGGTGGCAACAGGGGAGTTGACCCCGGACCCGACACAGTCTGGAACAGAAGCATGTGCCAAAGAGGAGTTCAGAGCTAGGCCTCTGGGCACACAGGACAGATCTCCGCAAGGACCAAGCAGAAGTCCTTGGCCACGGGGAGTTGGGCATCCAGGCCAGGAAGCTGGACAGCTACAGGCGGGGGCAGGGGACACGCTCAGACAGCGCTCTGCTCCCCTCTGCTTGAGCCCAGAACTGTGTTCGGCAGGCCAGCCACAGAGGCAGGCAAGACTGTGAGCTTGGCTGGCCGGAAGCTTGCAGGAAGGGCTAAGCCCCGTACTTGGCTGGCGTGGGGGGCAGGAATGGAAGGGGAGAGTTCCTTGTTATTTACAGAAGGAAAGTGATTGTAGCAAGTCGGTTTCAAACTGTCTCGTGGCCAAGCCCAGGTTCTCAGAGCTCAGAAACAGCTCCCTGTTCAAGAGTTCTTCAGACCCTGTTGCCTGTGAATCATCTTTAGCAAAATGGCCACCAACGAGCAGGTAAGAGACCTGCTGGGATCCCTCCCTGTTGTTGCCCTCCACTCTGCACTCATGTCCCTCCACAGGGCAGATTTCCTTGACCACGGGAGGTCACAATTCCAGGGGCAATTAAATAATTTCTAATTCATTTTCAGAATCTCTAGCATTTTCATACAGCAAATTGCTAATCTGTACTTTGCAGAAATTTTCAAAACAGAACGGCCTTGCTCCCGATCAACTTTTCAAGGTGGCTCCTTCACACACAGACAAGTGTCTCGTAAACCACCAGAACTGGTGCTGCTTCCATGTGGCCCAAACTCAACATGTCCAGGCCTCTCTCCATTTGCCCACTTCCTCCACCAGGCATCACACTTCCTTGAGGGCTGGGACACTGAGAGCTGGCACCGTGGTCTAATTTTCCCTTTGTCACCAGCACCTAGCATAGTACACTTTGTACCGGCAGGTAGTCAGAAACTACGTGGGGTCCTAGGAAGGTAGGTCAGACGGGACATTCTGAAGTCACAAAGTAATTTCAAGGTGCTTCACTTCTCCTTAGTTAAAAAATATCTGCTATGAGTCATTTAAAATGGGAATGGTGCCCTGGCTTGGTAGACTGAATGCCGGCCTGAGAACCAAGGGCGTCTCTGGTTTGATTCCCAGTGAGGGCACATGCCTGGGTTGTAGGCTCGGTCCCCAGTAGGGGGTGCCTGAAAGGCAACCACACATTGATGTTTCTCTCCCTGTCTTTCTCCCTTCCTCCCCCTCTCTCTAAAAATAAATTTAAAAAAATTTTTTTAATGGGAATGGTATAAGTGAAAACACAAACTTGTTATAACACTATCGTTCTTAAAAAACGTGGGAATTTCTTGAGGAATAGCAGGACCATGCCTTTGAGTTCTAGACGGTAAGGCGGGCAGAATGTCCTCGGCACCCACTGGCCTCGGGTGACCTGGAGGGCTGGGCACAGCTTTCGGCCTGCCTCTTCCGCGCCGGCACGCAGATTCCGGGGTGAGAAAGGAGGGACAGCGAGGGCTCTGCCTTCTGCCCAGCTGGTGACCAAGCATGCAGGCGGGAGGGAGAAGGAGGGGAATAAGAAACAAAACTACAAAATGAAGCAAACGCAAACCTACCAAATGCTCCACCCAGCGCCCAGAGCAGGAGAGCAGGGCGGAGGCGGCAGGCTTCCGGAGGCGGAAGGCCTGTGGGCCTAAGCGCAGCAGGTGGCGGCCCAGGCTGCTCCAGGCAGGGCGGCATGCGGGAGGAAGGTGCAGGGAGGAAGGGTTAGGGGTGGCTGGGAGACAGGGCCACCAAGCACGGACACATCACAGAGGGCCTCAAGCCGGGAGGCGTTTGGATCAGATGGAGCAAGTCAGTAGTTTTCAAAGGCTGGTCGGAGATCAACAAAATGAGAACAAGGTTTTGCCTAAAGCACAAAGTAAAAGGCAGTCCCATACTGTGAAATTGTATCTTTCCCTTTTTTTTGGTGCTAAAACATTTTCAATTATAAAATCATGGAGATAGTAGATGGCAACTGGCTTTTTAGGAAAACGTCCTTGTTCGGCAAAACAAACACCTAGCAATCCTGTATTTCCCCCCAGAATATTCGTGGAAACCTTACTGGAGACCGTAGGTTCTTGAGTGACAGGTGAAAGCACGTTTCGGGGAATGCCGGAAGCAGCGTTTCAGACAGACAGCGAACAGAACAGAAGCGGAGCCCCCAGCTCACTGAACCACAAAACTGCAATCAACCGGGCCCGCCCCGGAAGGCAGGCAGTCGTGGCGGAAATCTCAGCACTGGCTGCAAGGGCGCCCTTCCCTCGGCGCGGGGCTTACTAACGTCAAAGGGCTCCACGTCTCCTACGTGGCTGTTTGGCTCACATGTGAGTGACGTGGGGTGTGACGTGGGGGCAGCGCGGGGACGTGCGGCGTGTCCCGTGAATACGAAGGGGAGAGCCCAGCGTTTTCCCTGCCGAGTGCTCTGCCAGCAGAACGGGGCCGGGCCAGAGGAGGCAGAGGAGGCAGAGGCTGAACCGCATCCCAGGTCCGTTCCCCTGAGATCAGTGTGGAGCCTGCCTGAAGTGCCGGGGAACGCGGAGCAGGTGGGGACGGGCGGTCCAGGAAAGGAGGCGTTCTGGGGTGAAGAGCTCCTCTAAATCATCCCGGTGAACGTCTGCCAGCAGCTAAAATGAACGGGTGTCGTTCACTTCTCTGAAACCTATAACTTTGGGACTTTAATTACTGAGCCTGAAAAAAAAAATAAATAAAAAGAAGGGGGAGAGTCCAGGTGCTTCCTAAGCGTGAGTTCAGTCTGTGACAGCTACGGACCTGAAGGCTTGTGGCCCGGAGAGGAACAAGGGGCGCCAGCCACTGCTCTGCCTGAGCCCCAGAAGATCCTTACACACCACCTGATCAGCGTGAGGGCCCTCTGTCTCACTTCACTGCCCTCTGGAAATGCGAGGGACTTAACTTTGAGTCATCTGGGCACACTCTCGACTCCGACTGTGAACTGCGATGTGAGTTTTCTTCCCAGACGGCCCAGCAGCAACCAACCCAGAACCTGCCTTGTGGAAATCATTTCCATGAGAAGCAAAACCAGGTCCTGATCAGAATTCCCGGAGGGAACATGAGACGAGGGATCCCACCAGGGTATACAAATCATTTCCTTGTTGTCATGGAGGTGAGGACAGCAGCTCATATTAGCTCACCCCAAAGGGAACTATTTCGAGAGGCAGGTGCGGGATCTGGGTGTCTTGCCCACCTTTCCAGGTGAGGCCTCCTGGGGGTCTCTGTGCTTCCTCCCGAAGAGCCCCCTCTGGCAGGACCCCCGAGGGGTGCAGTTTGGTCTGAGGACCCCGTGGTGAGCACAGACTGCTCAGGACGCTTCAGAAGCACTGCCAGCCCCCTGGGCTGCTGAAGCTTCCTGGCTCCTCACACCTGTCCAGGCAGCTCCACCTCAAGAAAGTCCTCATTACACCTTGTTCTAAACCCTGGATGCCCTGGCAAGTAATCAGACACCCAACCCTTTTATTCAAAGGGGGAGGAAACCTCTCTGATTCATAACGTGCACTTAATTCTCTTATACAAACACACCTCTCTTCTAGAGCTCCTGTCCCGATCCCAGAGCACGCCCATCACATCCCTTTAAAAAGACAGCCGCGCGGAGACCTCGCAACGCCTGCTCGAAGGCAAGCACTGTGTGGGGGCTGGAGATTCAGAGTGGGAGAGACTGCCCTTCCCCTAAGGAACTCAGTCTAGAGAAGGAGACAAGGGAGCAAATGGAAAACAGCAAGGCGATGTGACAGGGTGGTCAAGAGGGGTGACGGTGCAAATTAAGAGCGAGGGAGCCCCGAGCGGGAGGGAGTGGATGGGCAGACCAGTGCAGACCTCTGTGCAGGAGGAGGTGCAGTTTCGCTCTCCAGCTTCCTGGAAGCTAAGGAAGGCAGGGTGGGCAGGGTGGGATGTGAGGAGGGCTTTTCCCACCTATAACAAATGAGCCTGGGTGTAGGCAGGCCGAAAAAACCGGAAAGCAAACGATGAAGCTCCTGGGGATGAGGTAAGAGCCCAGTTTCCTGGCTGAAGGTGCAGCAAAAGCAGCCTCCAAGGTTGTGCTGAGGGTCCGCACTGGCCATTCTGGCCCAGAGCAGAAGCAGCAGCTACTGGTCCTCACTGGCAGCCGCCACGCCAGAGGGCAGGGCACCGAGCAGCAGGGGTCACGCTGGGCCCATCCCTGGAGCACCCCGAGCGCCCGGCAGAGGGCATGCCTCTCTCTCAGCCCTCGCTACCCTCTGCGCCCTCTGATCTCTCTAATCAGAGTTTCTCTGCATCACATTAATTTCTCCTGGGCTGCTAAAAGCACTGTGCAAAACACTGAACCTGGGCTGCTAAAAGCACTGTGCAAAATACTTTCGAT
>PVKM010005565.1:19780-47564 GCA_004027735.1 Carollia perspicillata
GCTGGAGATGAGTGAAGGGAAGCAGAGCACCAGGAAGGGGTGAGCTTCAAGGGCCAAATGCAGGACTGAAGCCCGGGAGAGACAGCTGAGAAGCATCCTCGGATTTGACCACCAGGCAGCTCCTGCTGAGTGAGAATCTGAAAGTGTTCACACACCCCAGATGATCTCACTGAAGGAAGGAAAGGCTCTGTCATCTCGCATGGCTTTGGTCCCTCTCCTACCAGACTGGTCGTCTTCAGGAGCCACTCTGCCTGCTGGCCCCCCGCGGGCATTCTCGTGCAGAGAGGCCCGCTCAGGCTGCCTGACCCAGGCCAGGGGAGGGGCAGCAGGAGGACTGCAGAAGACACCCCGACCCTCCAGAGCCCAGGCAGAGCAGGCCAGCCCGCCCCTGAGAGCGGCTCACCGATTCCCAGGCCCACAGCAGCAGCTGTCTGCAGTGCTTGCCGAGAAGCATTTGCAAGTTTATCACCAAAGGTAGGATGAAGTGAAATCTTCAATTAGAAGCCTTCAGAACAAGGCCTTTGAAACCTCTCCAGGCTGAAGGGCTCGGGGAAAGAATTCTTGGTGAGGCTGCACTCTGCCACTGGTCTGGTAAACAGCTCCACCAGCCAACCCTGCGGCCCCGCTCCTTCTGTCCAGCACTCAGAGTCCCCCACGCCAGACGGTGACCAAGGAGGGAGAGTGAGTGCCCTGGGATTTGCGTAAGA
Organism: Carollia perspicillata; assembly: GCA_004027735.1. Lineage (NCBI taxonomy): Eukaryota > Metazoa > Chordata > Mammalia > Chiroptera > Phyllostomidae > Carollia > Carollia perspicillata. Next base: position 20,488 of record PVKM010005565.1, read on the forward strand.
GATATAAATGAGAAGAAAAACTGCACGATATGGAACACAGGCTCTACTCTGTATGTCCTGACAAGTAACCAGGATGGAACTCCTGGATCTTAACAGTTACTGACGATTGGACGTGGTAACTCAGCCAGGTCAGAGTGCCGGCTGCCTACATCCCAGAGGGTGTGGCTGGGACGCTGTGATCAGTGCCATTGCAGGCCACCACTTCCTTCCACAGCCACCACTCCACAGTCTCCCCAGTTCCTTGCTTCTTGAGCTAGTAATCTGGGATTTGCAAACATATAACTCTTTTGGGAAGACAAGGAATAAGAAGAAATTTTTTTTCTTCAAGCCGCACAATTAGATACTGGTCAACTCCTTCCTCAGACGCGGGGTAGAAACTGAGGCTAGGACCAAACGCTGGACACAGTCTTACTGGGTTAGACCAGCCAGGGTTTTGGGTCTCAGAGCCACCAAGGCAGCCCCCACCCTTCTGCCTAGGCTCCCGGTGTCAAGCCTCCTGTGCCTGTGGAGCCAGGAGAGTGGGTGGGAGTCAGGTCCTGCCTGCCTCAGCGAACACTGTTTCAGTGCAGTGGTTGGGGAAGGGAGATGGAGGGAAGGGCCCGAGAACGCCATGCTGCGTCTCAAGCACACTGGCTTTAGGCACAAGTCGGCCTGTTGGCTGCACTGAGAAAGGGAAGTGACTGACCTGGTCCAGACGCAACGCGCCGTCCAAAAACCGCTGCTTGCGTAACTTCTCTGTGATTCTGTGGAGATTCAAGACCGCCTGGTGCACCTCCTCAGTGGTGTGCTCCGGGGACACGGGGGGCAGCTCCTCCTCCGGGAGTCTCTGAGTCGGGCTTTCGATCATGCTCTGTGCATGCTCGTAGCTCAGTTTCGTGCAGGAGCGGATGATGGTCCGGCCAAACCATTCACTGAGGATCTGCGGAGGGACAGATGGTGAGGTTCTTCTTACACGTAACCCTTCGTCCACACACCCTGCACCCACTCTCTGCTCAGAACGGTGTTAGCTTCTGGCTGGGCACCAAGACTGATCGGCGGGGAAGGTACCGCCGCAAGGAGCTCAGACTATCAGACGTGGACTTAACAGGCATGGAGGTCTACGGAAGGTCTCCGAGCAGGAGACTTGAGGGGAAGGGCCTGTGGAGGCTTTGTCATTAGCCCGGGTGAGAGGTCATCAATGCCAAAGCCGGAAGAGGGAAGAAGGGGTAGATGCCGAAGACCTGACGGGTGGGGAATCCATGGGCTCGGTGATGGACCCGATGTCGGGTGAGGGAGGAGGCGGGGCCATTGACAGAAACTGAGACCAGAACAGAGGTAGAAGGAGAAAGCCATTCCAGCTTGTTTCCTTGGGGGCATCTATGTGGACACAAAGGCCCAGAACAGGGTTTCTCAGCCTCAGCACCACTGAGCTGATTCATTGCTGAGGGGCTGTCCTGTGCATTGCAAAGTGCTTAGCAGTGCCCTTGAACTCTGCCCATTAGGTGCCAGTGGGCCCTCTCCCCAGCCCCGAGTTGACAACCCAGACCACCTCCAGATGCTGCCGGCGCACCCTGGGGTGGCTTGGCCCAGCTTCCAGCCCACGGGGCTCCAGGCAGGTGCAAACCAGTTGAGGAGTGGTGCTCGCTGAGGGGTGGGATCACCACTGAGTTCTTCCTCATCATTTTGATCTGTCTGTATTGTCTATAATGAGCATTTATTACTTTTAAAACAAAAGTAAAATAAACAGTAAACTATCTGGGGGACTCCTGGGCCTGAGGTGCAGGGAGGAGACCCAGGTCGGGCCATGGGGCAGGCAGTCAGGGAGAGGCCCTGGGCAGTGACTGGTCTGGAGGTGGGGAGATGGTCCCTGGGACCTCAGACTGAAAGAAAGAGAAGGCAAGTAGGAGAGTCAGGGCTAAACTGCCTACCAATGCCTCCATATTAGGGAACAAAAAGAAATGCTGGGGATGAAAACAAATGAAGAACAAGGGGACTCAAAGAGGAGGAGGAAAAGCAGGCGTGCCGACGTTGGGAGCAGCAGGGGAAAGGGCTGCAGGGAAGGAGCGCACGGGAGCACCGACAGGCAGCCCGCGGCACCCCCGATGAGACCGGCACGGCAAACACTTCCCCCACGGCAGCCGTGCGACCACACAGTGACACACGGGCATGCACTTTACCACCCTCATTCTGCGAACAAGGGAACTAAGGCCAGACACACGATGGCACCTGCCAGAGAACGAATGGCACAGCCAGCAAATGACCCCAGCAGTCCAGCCCCGGGGTCCGAGCTCTGGACCCCGAGAGCACGTCGAATGCCCCCTGGACACCGAGGAGGATGGAAACAAGGGAAAAGCCCTTGTACTCAGCACCTGCTTACTGGTAATCCTTAGGAAGGCTGTTTAGGGGACGTGTGGCACAGGAGGAGCAGACGTCAGCATGCGCCGAGCCCTGACCAGGAGCCACTTTTCGTCCTGACCAGTTCCTGAAATGTATTATCTGTAGCTTGGCAACCTGGAAAGCCTGCACTCCTTATGAAAGCTCCCTAACAGTGCGCGCTGCCTCCGCCGTCTCAGTGTGAGCCCCTCTTCCTGGCGGGCACCTCCGTTCCTTCAGCTGTCTCCTCACCCGCCAACCCCCATCTCACCAGCACACATGGACACCGCCGGCCCTGAGACGGCGGGGCTGGTGAGGAGTTTCCTATGTGGCCCGCGTCCCAGGAAACCCGCTTTGTGAACATGCAAAGGCTGACGTGAAAGTTCTGAAGAGCCATCGGGAACTTCCTGGCCCTGGGACGGTGGCCTCCGCAGCAGAACCCATCCTGCTTTATTTTAACACAGACCGGTGATTCTGGGAATCACTCTGACACACGGACCAAAAGGAGTTCTTAGGCCAGGGAAACTAGCCTGAAACCTCCCTGTGGGAAGGGCGCAGAGAAGGATGCCCCCCGCAGCCCCACAGAGCAGGGCAGCAGGGAAAGACAGGCCGGGAGTGGGGTTCCCGGGGACAGCATGCCTTACAGCAGGGGAGGAGGGCCTTTCTGGAAGGAACACCTCATTAATTTCCAATTTGGAAACTGCATTCCCATCAACACCCCATCCATAACCAGGGCCAGTGGCAGAAGACAAAAGGACAAAGAGTTTTTCATGGAAAAAGCAGAAAAGCCATGAGGCGTTTCACAAACAAAACTGCAGGCAGATCGTGGCCTTCCTCTTCCCTTGGCTGAGTCACGGGCCCAGGGCCCTCGCTCTCTGCAGGCAGCAGGCTCCCCGCATGCACTCCGGGCACCGCTGCTTACAGTGTCTGTCAGACAACACGCGGTGCGGACGCCTGCTGAAGGCACACGGCTGGGGACACCCGGTCAGAAGGGAGAGAGCGATCGCGGCCTTGGGGCCTACGGGGAACGGCGCCGCACGTGGCCCTGCCCCCTGCCCAGCCGCCTTTCACAGCCCTCTGCACATCTGGGAGGGCCGCGCTCGTCCCGGAACCTAATGGTACTTTCATTATATTTTAGCTAAAGGTCAAATAACAGAGCCAGGTGGAGAAGTAAAGAAAATGAAGTATACCTCATATGCCAACTTCCCATATATTACAGATACCAAGTTGTGAGGATACACAGCCTTTGAAATCGTTTAATTCTATTTAAATATATTTTAAAACGTAATCTTCTTAAAAAATGTCAGTGCTTCATTAAAAAAAAAAAACTCTGATTCAAAAAACTGTTCATGGGGTGAATTTGTATTTTTAAGTAAGTAGATGCAAAATTACTTCTACAGCAGCTCTGGGTTTCTGTGTATAAAACACTTATTTCAAAAAACTGTATTAGGAAGAAACATTTTCCTGAATAGAATAAAACCAGTTTTGGGTGGCCAGGGCTAGGCTCCAAAAATTTGTTACTCTTGCCTCATCTTTGATATCTCATTTTCTGTTCACCTTCCCATGCAGCCTACAACAAACTCCAATGTGTCTCATCTGCTTATTTAAAAAAATAGGAAAAATATCTCAAGATAATTCTTATTTTTCTCTTACTACAATGGTAATATGCATTCATTACAGAAATCTTAAATACAGGTGGGAAAAGGAGAAGCAAAAGCATCTCCTATAAATCCACTTTCAGGAGACAACTACATACTGTTTCTACTTTGATGCATATTTAATGCCCGTGCCTTCAATGCCTTGTACTGAACAGAGCAAACATTCAATCACTATTCACTAAACGAGTGGAGGAAGGACTAAGAACAGTTTCACGAAAGTGGCATTTTAGCTGGATCTCAAAGAGTCAGTAAGCTTCATACTTGCAGAGATGAAGGGAAGACGGCCTAAGAAGAGGGAAAAGCATATGTGAAGTCTTAGAAGTGTGACAGTTCCATATCAGAGCAAACAAACCCTTCGGTGGCAAGAGCAGGGGCTGACAGGACTGGAGAGTGGGCAGCAGACAGTCAAGCAGTGGGGGAGGAGTTGGTGGAGGTCTCTGCACGGCCTGCTCTGGAGACTGGCCCTTTGTGGGTAACCACGGCCCACTGTCAGGCTGTAAAAGGATGCTGAGCCACACGGTAGTAGGACCAGTGTGAAAGAGTGGAGAGGCCACGAACAGCTTCTGTCAGCCACCCCAGGGCAGGATGGCAAGGACCTGAGTAGGACAGTGACTGTGGCAAGACAAGAGGACTGACCAGGGACACTCTGCGAAGGTAGAACTGTGAGCGCTCAGGACTGCGGGGATGTGGCAGGGGGAAGCGGCCTGGAGGCTGAGAGGCTCAGAAGGTGCTGCCGCCACGGACAGATCCGGAGAAGACAGGCTCACAGCAGGCTGGACCAGGAGGTGTTGTGCTGTGTGAAGAGGTGAAAGATGAGGGAGGCAGAGGGGAGTTCTGACCCCCTGAAGTGCGGACTCCGGCAGGTCAAGCTGGCTGGCTTCCCTGGCCTCCAAGAACTGAGAGCCTCCCGGGGGAATGGTAGCTTTTGAAGGAAAGAGGAGTAGAAGGCTGGAGCCAAGAATCAAGTGTGAAGCACCCACATTGGCAATAAATAAAAGGACCCCCGAGCAGCACACTGCAGGCGCAGCTGCAGACAGACAGCCTGAACTGGCATGCACCGGAGCTCCCCACGATGTCCCGTGTTCAAAGTGGCGGGTGCCGGGCAGGCACAGGAGAGGTCTTCCTCGAGCTCCAGGGAATGGGCGGACACTTGAAGGACGTTCTAAGGTGGCAGTTAGGAAAGTGCGACTATGATGAAGTCAGGTCATGGAAGCTGGGTGGGGAGCCGCTACACAGTGGAGAGCTCGGTCATGCAATAAAAGCCCATTTTTCCCGAAGCAAAGATGCTCTAGAAAAGGGGAAGAGACTCTGGTCCCAAGCAGACTCTGTAGTCCAAGCGTTTCTAGCAGAGAAGATGGAGAAAAGAACAGGACAAAAAAATCCCATCGTGAAGACTTTGTAGATTTTTCTCTGAATGAGAGACCAGTGAGTTTTTAAAAAAGCAGAGACGAGGCCCGATTTCTGATCTGGAAGGACCCTTCTGACCACTGCGTAGAGATGAGTGGGGCGGAAGTAGGGCCAGGAGGGCTGGCAGTTAGCCTGTGTGGTCCAGGGAGGGGACGGTAGCTCGGAAGCTCGGACCCAGGTGATAAGGCTGGTAGTGGCAAGGACGGGCAGATTCTAGAGGTAGTTGCGAAGAAAAACTGAGGCTATTTGCTGGCAGATTAGAGGTAAGCGGTGAGAGGAAGACCAAGGTCAATAACGACCCTGTGGATTTTGCCTGTGTCAGTGGCTGAAACGGGGTTGCCTCTGACTGAGGCTGAACCGGGCAGCATCTGGAGTACAGGTCCCCACCCCCACTGAGAAGACCACCACGTGGCAGGGAGACAGCTGGAGAGGCAAGCTGGGACCGGCAGCTGTAACTGTGAGACACTTCCTTTGTCATTCCGACCCGTGACCTCAGATATTACGGTCCTAAGACCTCCGGACTTACTCCTCAAGTCAGAGTCATTGCTTTTGACTTCCCTCAAAGCGTCAGACTGGTGTTTCCACAAAAGTGGAAACAAAATGCCTCTGATGAGCGGGGCGCACAGGTACGGTTTTGCTGGGAATTAGTACCAAGCGAGACAGAAGTTCGGGAGGTTTCAAACCGTGCCGAGAGCACTAGACTCACATGGTTACAGTGGACTTCATGGTACCAAGGTTGGATCTCAAAAAGCACGGGATTTAGCTGGGCTTGTTTCCCCTTATGACAATATGTAGTTACAAATATCTAGATCAGAGAACAATGCCCTCCTCCCTAAGATGTGGGAACAATGCCAAAAATAGACCCTTCAGAGTCTGCTGATTTAAAAATCTGGCACTGGATTAATGAGGGCATATATGACCGAGATCTCCTACTGGTGGTTTTCAAAAATCTCATCGTTAGAGACACTTGGGCTAGCCTTTGTCTAGTCCAAGCTGACCGTGTCTGCTCCAGGGACTCAGACCTTCCCGCAGCCAGAGGGAAAACACTCCACTCCAACTCCGGCGAGACTGGCAGTGGTCTCGTCTCGCCTGTCGCAGGGGTGCTGTGCTGCTGGCCCTGCTATGGCTCCTTGTAAGTCCAAGGCTTCCACCATGAGATGCCATCGCTGTGTACAGATCCAGCCTCAGGCTTTGGCCACCCTCTTCCTCACTCATTCGGGTTCCTCACTGGCCTGCTCTGGCTCCCTGACCCTCCCATCTGTCCCCGCAGTCCCATGTTCTGCATTTTGACTCTAAAAGATGCTCATCCGTCACTACATGCCCCCACTAACCACTGAGGCCCACCCCCATGTGCGCTCTCAGTCTGGTAGGTGCTTGGAGGACCACAGTACAAGAAGTGTGGTCAGTGGCTCCACAACTGTTCCCAGGCCAAACCCCTGCACTTCCTACCTGGCTTGGCTTGAGAGAGGCCCAGCATCCCCTCCTGGGCCCCGCGCCTACTTCACACCTGCTCTGCAGCCCCTCGTGCCAGAAGGCTTGGTTACTACACGCGGCCTCCAACAGAAACCCTGAAGGCCAGTGGGTTTTCCGAGTGCCTCTTTCTAGTGCTTCTTTTATGACCCTCATATTTTAGAAGCTCATTAGATCAGGCAGCTTTTTATTCCTTGGGTCTGACCCTGGCAGGCATAATTCAGATTCAACGTTCTTTCTGTTGACTCAAGTTAGTTCTCTTCTATGGGCTTTTATTTCCTATTTAAATTTTTGCAAAAATAAGCATTTATTAAAATATAAAAGTAATACATGTTTTTAAAAAACATTAGAAAACACAAAAAAGTAGAAAAAATTACTCATAGCCTTACTACTCAAACACAACCACTACTGGCATTCTCTTTTATTTCCTTCTGGTCTTTTTCCATTCATTTTTTCCCTGTGCATGTTCCCACCCCCACCGAAATATGATTGCTGGCACACTGTCTTCACAATTCCGTCTTTGTGTTTCGGATCAGGTTTGCTGCCTGACTCTCACAAAGGAACTTATTATCACACGCATAAGAAACAAATGTGGGTCACCTGTTTTGATTCCAATTCAGACAAACCAACTGGAAAGGATCCAGGAAATGTGATTATGGACCGGATTTGGATAGGACACCACAGGATTAGCATTATTGGTAGGTGTGCTGATGGCACTGTGGTTACGTAAGAAAGTGTCAGATTTTTTTAGTCACATATGTATGAGTGTAATGACATGATGTCTGTGATTTGTTTTAAAGTACTCTAGCAAAGAAAAAATGTTGCCAGTAGTTGAATCTGGGTGAGAGACAGGGATGGGGGGTTGCTGTATGTTTGAAACTTACAAAACAGAAATTAAAAGGCCGAAGTATCCCACAGGTCACATAGTCCAGCAGCTTGAAAGGCTTGTTGTGGGGAACAGCAGGCCTCCGCCCTCCCCACAGGGCAGCCAGGCACACCTCTCTGAGCACACCGGCTGTTTTGGTGTTACTTTCTTATTTACACAGAGCCTGCTTGATTTCTACTTCTTGATTTTTCAGTTTTAGGCATTATTCACAAACTTTTTACTATAGAAGAGGAGAATTTATTTTTCTTTCCACATGCACTCTTCCCCTAATCAAACCCACAGAACTGTTGTTCCAGGCTCTCATCCTCCCAATAAAGTTACATCATAAACTATCAGAGTTAACTATTATGGTTACATACATACTAAGTGTTATTTTCTTTCCTACCCAACTTTTGTTTTCACTGGAATTAGTAACTGTCTTGTTTTAATTTGCTTGGTTTTTCTGGACACCCCAGACTCTCCATCAACCGTCTTAAACAGTGATTCTTGAACTATGGTCTGTGGGCTCCTGGGGATCCCTGAGACCCTCTCAGGGACCGGTGAGGTGAAAACTATTCTCGCGGCAGTACCAAGGCACCGTTCGCCCCGTTCCGTGTGCTCGCATTCACACCCGTGGCGCAAATGCACTGGTGGGGGAAGCTGGGCTGCTCCGGATGAATCAGCCCCTGGCCGTGAAGGGTGCCAGGGGTCAGGGCACGTATCACCGCCTCACACTCGGGGGAGAACAGGCTAGGTCACGTAAGAATGTGTCTGATGAAGCAGTAAAAGTTATTAACTTTATTATGTCTCAACCCTCTAGTACTTGTTTTTATCACTTACGCTGAATGCCCAAGTATGATGACTACCTTGAGGAAAAGCACTTATGTAACTAACTGTGAGCTGCAAGCTAAACTGACTGCTCTTTTTTACGGGCTGCCATTTTCACCCGAGGGAATGACTGACACACAGACCATGGTTATTTGGCACATCAGCGAAAACAACCGACACTGTTTACGGCCAATGATAAAATGTGAACTTTCACAAAAGTCAGCATTTTGGAAACCTTGTATCTGACACACAACACGCGCATTTCCCAATGCTTAAAGACGGGTCTAAGGTCAGCAGTGATACTAACAAATGTGGGGTTTTGATCTCATATAATGAAATATGGACACATTTAAAAGATCAGCGTAACAAGCCAATATTTTTACATGATCTAAATTTATAAATACATAATAAAGAAATCATGCATGGGTGAAAGATTCATGCAGAGTGTAAAATGACCAATAGATTTTAATGTAACCCAGTAAAAAAATTCAATTGATATTATATTAGTCTGCTAGGACTGCCGTAACATACCACAAGCTGGGTGGTTCAAACACAGACATTTATTTCTCTCATTTCTGGAGGCCAAAATCAAGGGGCCACAGATTTGGGTTCTCAGGAGATCTCTCTTCCTGGCTTGTAGCTAGGTGGTCACCTTCTCCCAAAGGCAGGGAGCAAGTAAGCTCTCTGGTTTCTTCTTATAAGGACACTAATCTGGTCAGACAAGGGCTCCACCCTTATGACCTAATTAACTTTAGTTATCTACTCAAAGGCCTTGCCTCCAAATACAGTCACATAAAGGATTAGGGCTTCAACACAGGAATTTGAGGCATAGATATGGTTTCAGATTCTAGATCGAAATTAAGTTTTAAGAAACTTCTGTAAAACCCCAGTGTAGTACAAAGATAAATGAATGTCCACAATTGTTTGAAAAAAGCTATTAAAACACCCCTCCCTTTCCAACGACCTATCTGTCTGAAGCCAGACGTTCTTCACCTGCTTCCACCAGAAGAACCCACCCCGCAGGCCGAACGGAGAAGCACGTGGGCGGACCCAGGGCCATGTCTTCTCTAAGACCCATGTGAGACTCACAACACCACAGAGCAGCTTTTCTCCTAGCTTTGCTATAGGATATAACTGCTTTTCACAAAATGTTATTTATCTTAACATATAATGAATTGAGCTTACTACTTTAGTTAAAATAAGTAAATGGCCCTGGCTGGTGTGGCTCAGTGGACTAAGTGCTGGCCTGCAAAACAAAGGGTCAATGGTTCGATTCCCAGTCAGGGCACATGCCTGGGTTGTGGGCCAGGTCCCTCGTAGGGAGCCTGTGAGAGGCAACCACACACTGATACTTCCCTCCCTCTCTTTCTCCTTCCTTCCCCACTCTCTAAAAATAAATAAATAAAATCTATGAAAAAATAGGTAAATGTTCACAATCTAATCCGTTCTGATTTCCAGTAGGGTAAGCAGTGGCAATCCACATGAAGTTCTCTGAGAGTCTCAATCATGTCTTTAGTGCAGCAGGTCCTGAGACCAAACAGCCTGATGACCGCAGGCCTAAATCGTCTCCCAAGACATTCAGGCTCCCAAGACATTCAGGCGTGCAGACGTTTCAGTGATTTCATTTCCCCACAGACTCCTCTCCTGGAGCCCTCTGGCCGGCTCCAATCTGCATCAGCTGTCTTCTGTGCTGGGCAGAGGGGATCCCCTGGCAACCGTCTTCTCCATCACGAGGCCAGGTGTCAGCAAACGTTGGCCTGTGGGCCTAGTCCAGCCTGCCACCTGTTTGTTAAGGAAGATTTTACTGGGACAGAGCCGCGCTCATTCATCTAGGTGGTGTCTTCACTGCTACAACAGCAGAGTTCAGTAGCTGCGACAGAGACCAAATCAATATAAAGCTAAAAATATTTACTACTCGATCCTCGACGAGAAAAGTTTGCTGACTTGTGATTCGGCTGATGTTTTCACTTCTTTCCTGTGCTGGTTTGTTTCCTGAACCCATGTCTCCCTCCTTCCTGATTTACTCCTTAATTTGGATGAAGCACATCTTCGGGCAGCTTCTTGAGAAAGCGGGCATGAAAGGGACATTGTTTTTGAGATCCTGCATGTCTGATAATGTCCTTTTCTACTCTCATGTTTTACTGACAGTTCAGCTGGGTACAGACTTTCAGTATAGAAATCATAGTCTTTCAGAATTAGAGCGTTTGCCACATTGTCATCTGGCTTCTAGAGTTATGATACAAAAAGTATTAAGTTAGAGTTCTGATCTACTGTGCGTGACTTTTTCTTTAACCCTTAGAAGTCTATAGGGCCTTTTCTGTGTCCTTAGTGTTCTGAAATTTTACGACAGTGTGGCTGGGGACCATGTGTCCATCAGTGTTCTGGGCAGTGGGCCCTTTCAGTCTAGAAAATCAACCCTCCAGTGGGGGGGGCATTTCCTTGAATTATTTCTTTCCCCTCTGTTGTTGTTGGGGTTTTTTTGAGGGGTCTCTATTTACGGAATATTTATCAAGCGGACGTTGGGCATCTTGGACTGGTCCCATAATTCTCTTCTTCTCGTTCTGGGACGGTCCTTCTACTTCACCTGTCTCCACCAGAAGTTTGCATTTTCTTCATTTCTTCTACCATGTTTTTAATTTCCAAGAGCTCTTTTTCTCTCATTGGATGGTTCTTTTTTAAAGTATTTAGATCTTGTGAGATAGATACTTGCTTTCAAAACCAATTCTCTGAGGACACAAACAACAGTTTTGCTTCCCTGTACGGTCTGTTTTGTTCTAGTTGCTTTCTTTGTTTGCTTTGGTTTTCCTGTACTGTGCTAGAGGCTTTCCCCTTGGTTGTCTCTTCATAGGCGAAAGTGAAATACTAAAAGACTGCTTTTTAGTGAAACCCTAAAACGTTTTGCGTGTGTGATTGAAGCTGAGGGTCTATAAGCTTTACTGTGGGAGGTACAGCTGGGCTGTTGGTTCAGAAACCCTGAGGTTACTATCGTTAAACCTGCTTCACTACTCAGAGTCCTCAGAGACTTTTCCCCATCTCCTGACTCAGGGTCCAGGCGTGGCTACCAGGATTCTGGGGTTGGCTGGGAAAAGAAAGCTGGGCTCTTAACAGTCAGCGTACCAGTGTTCACTAAACCTCCGCTGAGGGACCACCACCAATAGGTGTGTTTGGTGTCTCTTGACTTCAAACACCCTTTACTGTGTCCTGTCCGGAAACTAGATTTCAGGTCTCCTAAATTATGGGAGGGACAATCTTTTCAATCAGCTTTCAATCAGTAGACTTAGCCTTCTCTTCACCTGACTCTCTCCCCTTTTACGGAGCTACCTGGTGCTGTCAGTCTCTGGATGTCTTTGGGGCTCTGCTGGGAGCGGGGCTGTTTCCTGGCTTTCTGTGCTGCTGGCGCAGGATCTGGCCTTCTCAGGACTGCTAAGTCAGTTACCACTCATCCATCTGCTGCCCAGCTTCCAAAATGTTGTTGCCGTTGTCTCCTCTCCCATTCTCTTTGTCCTTGTGGGTTTAGGTCTTTAAAAAAAAATCTCTTCACTGTTGTTTTAGTGAGGTTTTGGGAGGGAATGAAAGCAAATGTGGGTATTTGATCCTCCATCTTTATTTGGAACCTCTTTACAATTAAATATCTTTTTTTTACTTTCACTTAATTTTACAGCATAAACATTTCCCATGGTCTTACATGGTCTTTGTAACTGCTTTAGCAACTGCCGGACACTCCACTGAGTCAGGGCCGCCGCTCACTCAGTCACTACCCTGATTTTGAGTGTTCGGAGTTGCTTCTGTTTGGGGGAGAGAACGAGCTTGTCCTCGAGGCGTCTTGGATTCACGTGTCCCCCTCATTCCCTCTCTTCAGGAGCCGCTTGCTGACATTCCTCACTGCTCTGTGCATCACCTTGGCCTCGATCGTGGCACTGCCTTGTGCAGACCTAATCTGTCTTTAAACCACCAACCAGGTCACCCGCACAATGGTGCAGCACTCATCTTTCCAAATGTCCCCTTTCTCATGACACTTCAGAGGAACCCCAGTGTCTACAACTCACTTGTGACTGATACTGGTGTGTGGTGCCTCCTAGCTGGACCCTACCCCTGCCCCCCGCACTCACCACCCTTACCCTGATGCCCTCCTGCAGGCAGCACCTGCTGTCCTCACCGCAGCTCAGGCTGCTCCTCTTGCCACTGCCAACCTGCATGCACTTCACTTACACACCCTCTCTGCCACACTAAGCCTCCCCACGTGACCTTGCTGACACAGTAGCTTCCTTCCCCCAGTAGGCAAGAAACAAGTGCCTCGTTTCTGAAAGCTTAGGGTCAGTCTTGCCTTTTAAGTGGACTGACAGCTTTTCAGAGGCAGAAGCTCTTACATGTCCGTCTCTAGGGCAGCAGCCCCTGTCCTGCCCTCATGTACCACCATGGGATTCAGCCCAGCGCCAGGCACACAGTGGGGGCTCAACAGAGACTCACTGAATGGAAAGGATGCAACTGTAAGTTGTTACCTTGCCCTCCGAAGTCAGTGTCCAGATCACAGAGAAGGTCAGTTTGTCGGTCATAGGGTTGAGGCTGCACAGCTCTTCACACAGCATTCTGGGAAGCATGGGCACTACCTGCAAACAGAGAACAGGCCCATGAGCACCACTCTGCAACCCGCAGGACTTTACACAGGCTTCGCGACATCCCAGGCAGCAGAGTTCTGGGGAGCAGCTTGAACATCCAGGGAGCTGAAGATGGAGGAAGCTCTTTTCCCCAAAGACTCACTCAGAAAGACTCTCTCTTTTCCACAAGCCTCTATAACCAACTGGGAGTGTGAAATGAAAGGTATGAAGAATTGGTAACAGGGAGAAGTACATTAGAGCAATGAAAAACAACCACATTTTCCTGTAATACTAAAATTGAAGCTCTAGACTCAGCAATGAATTGTACTTGAGGATAGAACTATCCCAGCTGAACTACATACTTACAAACCCAAGGTTTTACATTTAAGTCATTAATTCATTTTGAGCTAATTTTTATGCATGGTGTACATCAGGGGTCCACCTTCATTTTTGTTGCATGAGGCTGTCCAGTTTCCCCAACTTTTATTGAAAGAAACTATCTTTTCCCCATTTAATGTTCTTGGCACCCTTGTCAAAGATTAGTTGAATATAGATAAATATATGGGTTTATACCTGGGAAGTCTATTCTGTTCCATTTGTCTATGTGTTCGTTTATGCTAGTAACATACTATTTTGATTATTATAGCTTTTTAAACTATTTTAAAGTCAGAAATGTGATGCCTCTAACTTTGTTCTTCTTTCTCAAGATTGCTTTGGCTATTCAGGGTCTTTTGTGGTTCCAAATGACTTTTAGGACAGTTCATCTGTATTTTTGTGAAAAATTTGACTGGAATTTTGATAGGGATTACACTGAATTTGTAGATCACTTTGGATTGTATGGACATTTTAACAATATTAATTTTTCCAACCCAAGAATGGGCTATCTCTCCACTTATTTGTGTCTCTGTCAATTTCTTTCATCAATGGCTTATAGTTTTCAGTGTACAGGTCTTTCGCCTCCTTAGTTAAATTTATTCTTAAGTATTTCATTATTGTTAATGCTATTGTAAGTGGGGTTGCTTTCTTTATTTCTATATCACCGCACATCTGTTATGATGGCTATCATCAAAAAGGCAAGAGATGGCAAATACTGGCAAAGTTGTGGAGGAAAACCCCCTTGCACATTGCTGGTGGGAATATAGATTGGTGCAGCCACTATGGAAACCAGTACGGAGCTTCCTTAAAAAATTAAAGCAGAATTACTATATGATCCAGTGATCCCACTGCTAGGTGCATCTCTGAAGGAAGAAGAGTCAGGATCCCGAATGGTACCCACACTCCCACGCCCATTACAGTGTTATTCACAGCAGCCAGAGGTGGGAACAGTGTAAGTGTCTGCTGATGAATGCATTAGAAAACTCGACACGCATATGTGTGTGCGCGCATGCGCCTCTCAGATGAATGGCTAAAGAATGTGAGCCCCTCCCCCCCCAGGAATACTATTCAGCCATAAAAAGAAGGAAATCCTGCCATTTGTGACAACCCAGATGAGCCTGGAGGGCATTATGCTAAGTGAAATAAGCCAGACAGAGAAACACAAGTACTACATGGCATCGCATACATGTTAAATCTAAAAAAAAAAGCCTATCCCACAGAAACAGAAACAGAGAGTAGAGTGGTGGTTGCTGCCAGGGGCTGGGTGGCAGGGTGGGGAGGTGGGAACGGAGAGATGCAGGTCAGAGGGCACACACTTTCAGCTGTCAGATGACTACACTCTGAGGATCTAAGGTGCAGCAGGCGACTACAGTTACAGTAAGATAACGCACACTTGAAATTTGCTGAGAACATACCTTACCACACACGAGGAGTTAATTACATGAGGTGATGGATGTGTTAATTATCTTGATCTGGGCAATCATTTCACAATGCTTATGTATATGAAATCATCACATTGTACATTTTAAATATATACAATTGTATTTGTCAATGATTCTTCAATAAAACTGGGGGAAATATCTAAGGGCTGAGTATAAACACGTGACAGGAGTAAAATTGCTGAATCAATGCTTTAGAAATTGAAAACAACATAATTGGACCAAATCACATGTTGGAACATTAACATACATTCCAATGAAGTATCCGTGCAAGGTTCGTAAGTCCAGGATCCCCAGGTGAACACTGTGGTCAACTAGTCACTCATTTTGCAGGTTTTAAGCCTAAATTATATCTTCCCTTTACTCATCTTTTTATCCCATAATGAACTGATTCAGTGGTGCACCCTCTTTAATTAAAAAAAATTCTCTTCAATTTACTTTCAGATGATAACTTTCAGCCATCCCAGAATGTTACGTGTCTTTTCTAAAACTCCAGAGATGAAATAAGGTTCTGTGCCTGGGTTTCCTGAAGATGCCTCACACTCTCCCTCCTTCCTTTGAACGCGTTCCTTCTCCCAGTTTTCTGGATTAATGGCATCACCACTTGCTGCCCCCACACTGAAACCCGCAGCATCACGAGCCGCGTCCTCCGCACTCCGCAGACCTGCCTGATCGCAGTGAAGCGCAGGCAACGCGCCGCTCCGTGCGAAGGAGCTGAGGAGTGACAGGAAGAGGGACAGCTCTGCACTGGCGGAACAGAGTTCGCCAGTGCAGCTTCTGTATCAGCAAAAGCAAATAAACCCCAGTGGCTTCCTACTTTGTGTGGAGTGTTTGGGCCTGTACCATTTCAGTACAGTATATAACCTTCGGTATGGAGAAGGGAATTCTAGAACTCACAACCTGCACCTCTAACAACTAAGTAAGAACTAACTATATGGCATTACTTGGCACTATTCTAAAGGATGCCATATCTTCTTAATACCTGTGTAAAACCTAATGCCCAAGTGAAAATGTCTGGTAACAGCTGTTACAAGATAACCACTTTTGAAATTGTTTTGCTCATCATT
Source organism: Carollia perspicillata (assembly GCA_004027735.1). Lineage (NCBI taxonomy): Eukaryota > Metazoa > Chordata > Mammalia > Chiroptera > Phyllostomidae > Carollia > Carollia perspicillata. Next base: position 36,544 of record PVKM010005565.1, read on the forward strand.
GCTTTTTCACCATGTGTCCAGATAATACCCTATTTTCTTTAACATATTATTAAAACGTGATCTAAATACTTAACATTTCCTTGCATGTATCAAGTATTAGGCAAAGTAAACATTTTTACCTGTACAAACATACTGAACAAAATGGAGCAAGTTTCAGTACTATACTGTGTCATGATTGAATTGTAAAGGCTTTACATGACTTCAGCCCTTGGACTGCCGAAGCAGTGACCCTCAATATGACTGCATTTGGGGGTGAGGTCTTCAGGAGGTAACCAAGGTTAAATGAGGTCATAAGGGGGGCGCCCTTGATCCGATAGAAAGAGATAACTTCCTCCCTGCCCAGCACACACACACAAAAGGCCAAGTGAGGACAAAGCTGTCTGCAGGCCAGAAAGCGTCCTTAGTAGGAACCAGCTTGGCTGGCACCTTCATCTGGGACGCACAGCCTCCAGAACTGTGAAACAGTAAATGCCTGCTGCTGAAGCCCGCTCTATAGCACAGTGCCTGACAGCCCGAGCTGCGTGAGACAGGCCAGCTCAAGTGTGGGGGGCGTGCATTCGTGGGTTCTTTTCTGGGCTGCATTATCAGAAAATTATGTATAAAAACTGTATTTTGGTAGCAGGCTGCTCACCCTGCAAGCTTGTAGTCCAAGGCTTAATACCTTGTTTACAGATAGTTAGGATTTCTTCTAAGTGTGCAAGAGAGTGTCTGATTGTGAACCACCAAGCTGAGCATGTGAGTAACAGGTCTCCTGACTTCATGTGTTAGTGTTTGTCAAAAGGAAGTCATTGCAGCTAAATGCAGCGTGGTGCCCTGGACTGCACCCTGGACAGAAAGAAGACATTATATAGCATGGATTTTAGTTAACAGCAACGTCCTGATGTCTGCTGCTTAGTTACAGCAAATGTACCCTTGTAACGTTAAAATGTTTACAGTGAGGGAGCTGGGTGTGGGACCTCTCTGTACTGTTATTGCAACTTCTCCATAAGTCTAAAATTACTTCAAAATGAAAGCACTTATTAAAAAGAAAGCCACCGTTTTTATTGGTTGACCTCCTAAGTGCCATACATTTAAATGTGGAAGAAATTTGTGTTAATCAATACAACCATGTCTGTCTCTATATATTGGAGTTTGGCATTAAGATTTTATTTGCAAAAAAAGCAAATTATCTTTAAGGAACCATTAACGAATAGAGTGAAGTCCAGATTCATCTAAAAAAAGTCTAAGGACCATTAACCAACAGCGAAGTCCGCACTCATCATCGGCACAAGGCAGGGAAGAGAGCAAAGGCTCTGAAGCCAGACAGACGTGGGGTCTGACCCTGGGGTCCGCCACCTCCTGTACAGGTCGGGCAAGCTCGTCGAGTCTTCTGAGTCTTGGTTTTCTTACTAGTAAAATAATACTGAAGACGACCCACAGAGTCAGCTCGCTGGCCACCCCATGGTCGGCCAGGTCTCTGGCCACCTGGCTTGGCCTCCCGGGAGCCTCTGCCCTGGTGCTCCCCTCTCACACGCTGACCAGAGCCACGCCGACCTGCTCACTGCTCACCCTTCACCTGCCAGGCCTGCTCACCGCTCAGGCTCTTGTTCCCTCTTTCTGGAACATCTGTATGGATGTGTCACATCTGGCCACATTCGACTCATCACCATCTCTAAAGGCCGATACAGATTCCCACAGGTGGAGTGTGTATGTGTTCTGTGTCCGCTTCTGCCCCACCCTGGATGGTGCAGAAAGGACTGGAGGCAGCCCCGAACCGACAGTCACTTCCGCCATCCTCCCTGCTCTCCCACGGCCCTCCTGGAGCTCTGGCATGCTCATCCTCATCGCCTCTCCGCCTGCCTCTCCCTCCACTAGGCCACGCGATCCATCTTTAGGGATGAGGACTACCTCCGGTTCCCGGTTCTCTATCCAGCACCTGACACACAGCAGGCGCTTCTGGTTGGCAAATGACTGACTTCAGTGGCAAATGACATGGCCCAGGAAATGCATCGCCTATTTTTTTTCTACGTTTACTGTTCATTGCATCACAAGGGAGATTTTATGAAATACATGGCAGACTTCTACTTACCATCTTTACAAAAGACTTTCACGGACAGCTAGTACTTGAAGTATAAGATAAACTGTTTGGGCTACTCCCTCCTAACAACTACCGGCACTCACATTGGCTGCCCAGGTAACACATCAACCCGGCTTGGTACGCTGCGCCTTATCCACAGGCGACATTTTAATATTCACACTGCCACGCTCAGATGCGGAAGAACTTAAGTGCTCAGGAAGAAGCTAAACATGAAAACTTTTCAGCTTGCCTAATTACCTTTAAATTTTAAAGGGTATTCCTTTTAACAAATTTCCCCTAAATCTTAGGGCAAAATTCAGATGGAAATCAGAGAGCAGTCTTTATGTCCACATAGCTTTGTCAATAACTGGTTAGTTCTCTGTCTTTGAAAGGAAAATGAATGAGCCACAATCACATTTGTGGTTTGGCACGTCACGGCCTCTCATAAATCGGGCCTGGTTTCTGCTGGGGTCACTGGGAATGTGCTCCGTGACACGTGGCCCATGTGTCCAGGCCACAGCACAGCAGGGATCCCACGGGAGGTGGAGCTGGAGGGACTGAGAGCTGCCCCGGACGCGCTGCTTCTTCAAACACAAGTCCGGAAGTCCAGGGAGGACCTGCCTGGACGACAGCACGGCGGGCCGTGCACTCGCACCGGCTGCGCGAGATCGGCCGTGGCGCCTGGAGAGACTCCGAGGCAGAACACGGGGTCTCACTGGAACAGAGAAGAAAGGTCTTTCCAGGAGTCTCAGCCAGAAACTGCTGGCTGTCATTAGTGTCGTGCGGACACACACGCGTCCCGCGGTGCCTGCAGAGTCGTCCCCAGTCGTGCCCTGCCTGGCCCTCGTGAGCTTCATTACTCAGTATGGCCCGAGTGGACTATTCCTTCAAAGTTCTCGAGCCCCTCGCTTCCCCAGTCCCAACCCTACGGCCCCTGGCTCAGTGTCCCAGCCGGCCCTTCCAGCTGCCGCAGTTCAGAGCTGGGTGGTGATGGAGGAGGTCACGGGGCTGTGTGGCGCTGGGCCACTGAACCGGCCTCGCTCTTCCCTCAGTGGGGGCGGGCAGGCCTTCCGTTAGTCTCTGGCTAGTTAGTTCCCCCTCTATGCCCCTCAGACTTTATTCGAAAACTTTATCACTCTCCGCAAGCCTCCTGCCCAACCGCCTTCGCCCTTGTTCTCAGTAGAAAACCTCAACCCTTCCTCACGGAGAAGGTGAGAACGTCAGACTCGCCCACTCCCAAGCATCCTACCTGCCCTCTCCTTCAGCCAGTTTCTCCAGACTCCATCCCCCCTAACTTCACAGGGGTGTCTCAGGTCCCCCACTTCTCACAAGGGTCCTCCCTGTCCAGAGCCTGGCCTCCGTCTGGGCTTTTGACCCACCCCTCCCCACCAACGCTCTTCTCAATCAGCTGCCTGCTCCGCTGGTCTCGGTACCTTTTCTGTGGACCATAAACACAAGGCCAGCCTCCCAGTCTCGAGAACAACGCTCCCTCCCTAGTCCAGAGCTCGCCCTCCCTCGGGGCCTCCCTCCCACTTCTCATCCAAGGTTCCCAAACAGTTCACATCTCCTACCTTCATTTTCACATTTTCACAAGGAACAAGTTATGTGTTCACTGTGGAGATTCTCAGTGATAACAAACCAAAACACAAGAATGCAAAAACTGTGAGGCCCCACGCCACAGGACAGACAATGGTAACATGCCGGCACAGAACTCTGGTCTTTCTGTGCACACGTGCGTGGACCAGGTAAAATATTATGCATCACAGGTGTGGGTCTTTTTTGCCACACAGAACTAGCGGACACTCTCAGACACTCCCCCGCATGGGTTCTTACTGGCCCCTCTCCTCCGATGGCCCCTGTGGTGCTGGTGCTGCTCACCCTTGGGCTCTGCTGTCCACTCCCTCACAGCACACGTTCCCCAAGGAGCCCCTTCCATCCTGGGTACGCACACCAGCAAGGCATGCGTCCCACCTCCACCTGCATCTCCAGCCCGGCCCCTCCTCTCCGGTAACTCCAGATGCCTCTGCCCTCCTCACACCCTGACTTGGACATCCCACGCCCACTGCAAACTCCGCACGCAGAACAAAGGTCAGCATTTTTTGCCCCCGCACCTGCTCCTATGTCTGTATTTTCTTTCTCTGTTAAGAGAAACAATGTTCTCCCAGTTAAAGAAGTCAGCCAGCAAACAAAAACACCACACACATGTGCACACACATGCACATGCACCCTCCCACAGAACACAGCTGGGCATTCTCTCGTGATTGCTCCCCTCTCCTCTCCCTGCTGCGCCCCGTCCACTCTAGGCCCTGTAGGTTTCACATTACAAATCTCTCCCAAACTAGTCTTTCCCTCTCCTTCTCCTCCTGTTCAGCTGTTGACACCTCTGTCTACCTTGGGATATATTCTTTTCTGAAAAATATTTTACTGATTATGCTATGACTGCTGTCCCAATTTTTCCTCCTTTGACCCCCTCCATCCAACACACGCTACTCCCTCAGGCAATCCTCACACCATTGTTCATGTCCATGGGTCATGCGTATAGGTTCTTCAGCTACTGCATTTCCTGTGCTGTACTTTACATCCCCATGGCTATTCTGTAACTACCTATTTGTACCTCCTAATCCCCTCACCTCTTCACCTATCCCCCCAAAACCGCCTCCCATCTGGCAACCATCAAAACACTCTCTGTATCCATGATTCTGTCTCTGTTCTTCTTGTTTGCTTAGTTTGTTTTTTGGATTCAATTGTTGATAGATACGTATTTATTGCCATTTTATTGTTCACAGTTTTGATCTTCTTTTTCTTAAATAAGTCCTTTAACATTTCATATGATAATGGCTTAATGATGATGAACTCCTTTAGTTTTTTTTTCTTATCTGGGAAGCTCTTTATCTGCCTTTAAACTCTAAATGATAGCTTTGCTGAATAGAGTAATTTTGGTTGTAGGTCCTTGCTTTTCATGACTTTGAGTATTTCTTGCCACTCTCTTCTAGCCTGCAAAATTTCTTTTGAGAAATCAGTTGACAATCAAATGGGAACTCCCCTGTGGGTAACTAACCGCTTCTCTCTTGCTGCTTTTAACATTCTCTCCTTATCTTTAAGCATTTTAAGCACTTTGGCATTTTAATTATGATGTGTCTTGAGGGGGGGACTCTTTGCATCCATCTTGTTTGGGACTCTCAGTGCTTCCTGGACTTGCCTGTCTGTTTCCTTCACCAAATTAGGGAAGTTTTCTTTCATTATTTTTTCAGATAGATTTCCAATTTCTTGGTCTTTCTCTTCTCCTCTGGCATCCCTATGATGCAAATATTAGAATGCTTGAAGTTGTTCCAGAGGCTGTTTACACTATCCTTGTTTTTTTGGATTCTTTTTTCTTCTTGTTGTTCTGAGCGGGTTTTTTTTGGTTCCTTCTGCTCCAAATCATTGATTGGCTTCTCAGCTTCATCCACTCTACTGTTGTTTCCCTGTAAATTTTTCTTTATTTCAATTAGTGCGCCCTTCATTTCTGACTGGGAGTTTTTTGTGCTGTTGAGGTCCTTGTTAAGTTCCTCAAGCATTCTCATAACCAGTGTTTTGAACTCTGCATCAGATAGATTGTTTATCTCCATTTTGTTTAGCTCTTTTTTCTGGAGTTTTGATCTGTTCTTTGATTTTACCCAGGTTTATCTGTCTCCTCATTTTGGCTACCTCGCTGTGTTTGTTTCCATGTATTAGGTAGAGCTGCTTTGACTCCGTGTCTTGGTGGTGTGGCTTAATGTAGTAGGTGTCTTATATGGTCCAGTGGCACAGCCCCCCCACATCACCCAAGCAGGGCACTTGAGGTGTGCCCTTCCTGTGGGCCACAGGTAGTTGAGACTGGATAGCTGTTGGCAGGTCCGTGGGAGGGATTTACCCAGGCCAGTCAGCTACAAGGTTGGCTGTGACCACTGACCACCAAGCTCCACCACCTGTGGAGGATCGGCTGTGCAGAGGCGGGGCAGCAGTGGCCCAATGTGGTCTGTAGCTGTCCACTGGGTGTGCAGGTTCTGGTATTTTCTGGGTGGTACAAGCAAGAGCCCCAACCTGTGTTTTGTCTGGGGCCACCCTGCCTGAGCTATAGAGCAATCTAAGATGGCTGCTACTTGTGCTGGCCTTGGAGATTCCCAGGCGAATCCAAACTGTGAATCCAGGATGGCTACTGGGCCTGGGGTCCCTTACCAAGAGGTACAGGGGCTGTGGGCTGAGGCCAGCTGTTGCCTGTTTGACCAGATTTAGGAAGTTGTGAAGCAGGAGCCAAGACCAGCCGTTCTTATGGAAAGGCCACTGTTAACAGCTTGGACGGCCCATAAGTTGGTTGGGACAGAGTCCCAGGGGATCTCCAGGGCAGGGCCAACAGTGTTAGCCAGGTTGATGGAGCCTTAGATATGGCACCTGCCTCTGTGGATCTGTGAGGGGAGGGTTCAGAAAAGGGACAATGGCCTCTGCCTGTCTGTCTGTCTGGGAGAACACTGTCCCCCAGTCTTTGCCTTGATGCCAGACACGTCAGAGTCTCCCTGTAGGCCCCTGGTGCCTTTCAGGCTGCTACCCCAGTGCTGGAGCTCAGAGAGAGTCTGAGTGAGTGAGTATGCGGGTTCTTTAAGAGGAGCTGCTTGGGGCTCCAGCAGTTTCTTTCACTGACTCAATCCTTGCTGGTTTTTGCAACCAGAAGTTATCTTCCTGGATCTGGAACCCTGGGCTGGGAAGCCATGTGTGGGGCTGGGACTCCTCACTCCCAAGACATCCCTCCCAAATTTTTAACCACCACACGTGGATGCGGGACCAGGCCTTTCCATGTCTTGCCTCTCCCACCAGTCTGGAGGGATGTGGTTTATTTAATTCTGTAGTTGTCAGACTTACTCACCTTGATTTCTGATGGTTCTGAGTGATGGTTTTTCCACAGTTTGGTTGTAATTCTGATGTCTCCTAAACCAGTAGCAAAATTCTGGAGTGGGAATTATTCTGGACACTATTTCCTTACTGGTCTCCAGATTTCTGCATCTTCTTACAGAACCCCGCCCAATGATAACCTGCATTCCCACTCATACTAGGTCACACCGCCTTTACTTTCCCTGACGGCAGAACAGCTGAACTCGGTAATTTGAGTTTTCGCCTGTCCTGCAAATCAGGGAGGGCCCAAACACCTTCAGTGGGGCCGAGACGTCTTTAATAAAGCACGTTCCGCGTCCCAGGGTCACGGGTGGCTCAGGGCTCTCCAGGAGAAACTGGCACAGGGCCTCCAGACCCCATCTCCAAGGAGACAGCAAAAGGAACAGTGGGAAGCTAACTTCTGCCATTTGCCTGTCCCCACTCTTGGTTGTGTGACATGGGCCACCAGTTTGGGAGGGGAGGCTATCTGGGGGCAAATGTGAGACACTCCTTGTTCAGAATGTCCATTTTGGCAGCCGGCTGTAGGCATCTGTTGCTCTGGGCTCCTGGGCTCCAGCCGGACACTGCCACACCGGTAAGCTCCTGTGATTCTCCCGGTGGTTACTCAAAGCCTCAAGGGGCCACAACTCAGGGAAAGGGCTCTGGCGCTGATGAAGACTCTCCTGCCTGTGGCCTCGCTATTTTTCAACCACACGACTGCTAAGGTGATTTTCTATCTCGGTCAAAGGAGGTCACGTCACTTTCCCATGGGCCCGCAAAACGAAGCCCCAGCTCTTCACCCACCGCTCCAGGCATCTCTGCAACTTCATCTCTTGGCACCCCTACAACTCACGCCCCAATAATTGTCAGCTATACACTGTTCCTTGAAAGTTCCATGCTCTTCCTAGCCTGGGCCTGGAATGCCCTCTCCATCTCCTTTTGCCCACATAGGAATTTTCTACTCACAAGTTGAAACACTGCTGAAAAATAAATAGTTTTATGCAGCCTTCTTGGCTGTTATGGAAGCTCCTGTGTCACCACCAACAGGGCAGAGACAGCCTCTCTCCCCTCTGCAGGACCCCCTCACCGTGGGAGCGCAGGCTGGCCAGTGCATTGTAATTGCCTGTCACATGTCCGCCTCCTGCGACTCCCCCAGGGCGAGGGTCCGCATCTCTATCATCGTATACCTGGAACACAGCTGGTACTTGATAAATGCTAACTGGATAAAGACTAATAACACTTCAGGCAGCAGAAAAGGAAAGGGGCTCAAAGAGTGCTAAGTCTCCTCAAGCGTGTTCCAGAGCCAGGATCAAAGTTGGGTTAGGGCAGAGCCTGAACGCTTGTCATGGATAAGAAGGGCCACTGATGATAGGACGCAACTTTCTAAGCATTCTGGACCAGGGCTTCAGAGAGTGGAGAGAAACTGATCATTTAGGTAAATACACCACTGCCCAAGACAGCTGGGTGGGGGTACCAACAAGACTATAAAATCTTATATTAGCCTCGGAGAGCAGAAACATCTGCGAAAGCCACAGCGCGCTGGCGGGCCAAGTTCAGCAACGGGTTAGCCAGGACAGCCCTGTGACCAACAGAAAGGGCCGCAGAGGGGAAGAATCAACCGTCCAGGCAAGGAGGAGCAGGAGGGACTGGTAGCGACATGGAGGCTACGGTAGCTCAGGGAGGCCAGCCATCAACAACCCACCGGGCTCTCCAGTTCCAGGAGGGACCTCGCTGCCCCTCTTGGCTCAGGCCACTGCTGGCTCCCCAAGCTCCCTCGCCCCCGCAGTGCCCATTGGCTCCCCGAGGCTGAGAACTTGGGGGGCCTTCTCCTTTTCTCTGAGGACTTCGAGGTTTTAACAACACGGTGCACTCAGCTAGCTCCCCACTCGCATGCGCAAACAACTTAAAGGACAGAGATGATTCACTTGCCAGCCAACATCTCTGTTTAAAGAGTTTTCTTTTTCATATCAACACTTCCATGAATTCCAAATTCGATCAACTCTTTGTTACACAGTTTGACATTAACAAAACATCAACACTCTGACAACCTGCTGGGGTCAGAAAGAAACATCTTAAAACTCTTTGGACTCCACACGAAGACAGGCTTCCAATCCCGATCTTTGATCTCTATTATAAAGTAGTACCAATAAAATATTGTAGAGATTTATGGGCAAACTTGCATTTGAGCTGTTTCACACCTAAAATAACACGACTGCTTGGGCCAACAGGCAGACATTTTTGGTTTAGGTTTCAACTGTTTAGGTTTTCTTTTACTTTTAAAGCCCAATTCACTTATTTAAAAAATTACTTTAAATTTTACAGTGACATTGTATTTCACCCTCAGGGAAGACAGCTGGGAGGCACTAGCTGTCATGCCGTTCAGAGAGGGACAGGCCTGGGTCAGGGTGGGCGGTTATTCCCTAACCTAACTGATACCCATCTTTTGTCAAAAAAGGTGTTTTTTCAAGGGGTTCACATGGACAGCACTGAAATTGGCCTTTCCTCCTGATATGCCCTATTGTTAGCAAGAGTAACCAAGTACCCGCTTCTGTGACTAAAGTCCCGACAGAGAGAACTCCATTCGGACGGCAGTGGTAAGCGGGCACCCGGGCCCCAGGCCGCCCCCATCTGGGGGAGAAGTCCCCGAGTCCAGCTTCAGTCACAGTTCTGACACCAGTCACTCACAGGTCAGCAGCACTGAATGAAAGAAATCAGTGCCACCTCCCCTCAGAGGGGAACACAGCTGGCAGCCTGCTCCCATCCCCACCACCCGCACCCCTTCCCCACGCACGAAGCTGGGTGAGGGTGCTGCCAACTCAGAGAGCAAAGGGTCCACAGCGGGAGGAAGCAGCTCCTCCAGCTTCTAAGAAGACCTTTATGGGCAAGGGAAAGTGAAAACAGCAGAAAAGTTCCTGGACACAGGCCTTTAAGAAACAAAAATGAGCAGGAGGAAAGGTCAGAGCCGTGGCTCTGAGGAATCCAAAGGCACCGCTGCCGCCGCCCGAGGTTGTGGCCGGCGCACGGGCTCCCGCCAAGCTGCAGGCAGTGCCGGGTGCAGGGGGCAGCCACTCAGGGGCACTGGCCCTTCCTCCACCAAGCGCCTCCTTTCGGGGCTTGCGATCAGAGTCCCAATGAGAAATTCTAGAACTGTGACAATCAGGAAACCAAAGTAAAGAGAACAGAACAGAAAATATGCTTAGTTACTTAACCCAATTTCGTTGTATCCTTTTCTGATTTCGAAACATAATTCCTGGTTACAAAAGGAGACTGTAGCAGCTGGATGAGAGAAAGACACCTGCTTAGAAGAAGAACCTCTAATTGTGACTAAAATTCTTAAATATTTGAATCGGAAGAGCAGAGTTAAACTTTTCTATGTGGTGAGAACATTTCTCGTGTATTCACTTTACATGGCCCTTAAAGAGATTGCTACTTCTGTTTCTCTTCCCATCATAACTTCATATTTCTGTAATGTAATTTCTGTGGTGTACAGACACCACCCTTACAGGGCCGACTAAATGACAGCAACATCTTCCTGCGTCTTTCCGCATGTTTTCGATCTGCCCTGGGTCGCATCGAAGGGTACGGAACCAGGAACACACAGACAGCTGACTGCTCACTACAGTTGCCAGGCGGTCTGACAAGCCTGGGGCCTCAGGCCGATTACGCATTTGGGATGTGGGTGCCCTTCCCTTGTCTCTGTATCTGAAAACCTGGGCAGATGGTATGTTCTGGACAACGGTGTGATGGGGAGCGGGTGGGTATGGAGGCGACACGGGGCCATCAGGAGGCTATGCAGTCAGTGGCGGTTTTCCGATCTCCAACTATGACATAAACAGAACCGGGAGAACACTGCCTCTTCCAAAGACCCCTGCCACAGTGCGCACTGCCAGGATCACACCCATCTTCCCTATCACCAGGGACGGGCACAGTAAGAGCACGCAGTCGGGTTCCCAGGGCCCTGGGGTGGGGCATCCCCAGGGTGTGCAGCACTTGGACCTCTGGTGGCCTGCTCTGCCTGGGTCCAGACAGCATGTCCCCAAAAGGGCCAGCTTGTTCTGGGGAACAGCAGGAAGCGGAGGTT